>JBBMEF010028531.1:0-13882 GCA_037832685.1 Sicyos baderoa | reverse complement strand
TTACACGATAGTAGCAGAGCTGAGCAGATATCAGAAAACTAAATCTTGGAGTTCACCCATACAATCTAATCATGTTACCAGCTTTTCGCATTGAAATTTTGTAAAAAAAGCATCATATTCATTATTCAGTAAACCAACATGATTATTCTTTTTATAAAAAGTATTGAACACAAATTGACACCTTGTCTATAATTATATTGCTTTTAAAACCTTAACAGTAAAAAAGAGGGGAAAAAATCAACTCCCCAATCCCCCCCTAAAACGCTTGGTTGTAGAAATTTAAATTCTTATTATTTATTATTCGTGAATGTTTGGGCCGGCTTACACACACTTCAACTATTTTCATAGGACAAGCCACCTAAGCTACAAAATTTGATGTCAAGAAAGTCAATAAGAAATCGAATCAAATCCAGAATATTTTAGTTCTCCAAGGTATTCTTGACCGCTAGGCCAACCCATGATGGTTATCAAGAGAAATCTAGTGTTAATAACCATAAATTAATAAACAGACGGGTTATGAAAGCAGCTTAATATTAGCAATAATAATATCCACATAATGAAAACTTATTTTTGGCCCCACTCAATCACAAAATGTTCCTTCATTTTAAGCCCTTACAGGTAGAAACCAGAGAGTTATGTGAAAACAAAAACAAATCAAAGATGTACATAAACGATACCCAAGTAGTTGGATTAAGGTCAATCTAATTCTTGATCAAACTCGAGCCTATGCATCCACTTCCCTCTTTAGTCATTCTATTTATTATCATCTTCATATTATGGATCTAAGAGATTATGGATTCAATCATGGTCGCCATTTGTCCCCAAGGGATGGTGGTTGAAGACTTGGGCTTTGAAGGTGTGCTCTCCTCAAGGTCTCAGGTTCGAGACTCATATGTAACATTAATTTGTACACACCTCCCGTGTCTCCAATTCTTCGATGTCTCCCAAGGCCTAGGGACGAGCGTGGTTACCCTTGTTTTAAAAAAAAAATTCATGGTTGCCATCTACCTATAACTTAATTTGTTTTACAGATTTTCTTGACATTCATTCAACTAATGTATGATCCTACAGTTTGTCCAGGAGAATGATCGACATGCACATTAAATGTTTTTTAAAAAAATCTAACAATATAGATCTAAGCTGGCCTGGAAAATCAAAGGTATTAAAAAAAAAAAAAAAAAAAAAATTCAAACATCTATACGCTAGAGTTTTTTTTTTTTTTTTGAAACAAGGGTAACCACGCCCGCCCTAGACCAAGCACTGGGAGCATCAAAGGAATAGAGACACAGAAGGTGTCTACAAATTAATGTCACAAGTGAGTCTCAAACCTGAGACCTTGAAGGGAGCACCACCTTCAAAGCCCAAGTCTTCCACCACCACTAGAGGTATTGCCAGAGGAATTCCTAATATGTGTTCAATATATATGTGCCTGCATGTGTGTGTACCATACAATGAAGGACAATTAGGTAGCAGAGTTCGATTCTTACCTGCCAATTGTTTACCCTAGTATCCAGTGCCCACCACAAATTACACGCAGTAGATTCCCTGGTCAATATGGGGTGGTATTTGTTTAATTTCCGTTCCAAGTTCTTGCTCAATCCTGTACCTGTTGAATGGAAAAGTCACATTTCAGTGAATCTGAAAATGTATGATAATGATAGCCGTCAACTAAATAATCCTTTTTACAAGAAAAAAAGACATACAAATTGAAACGATCCTCATATGTGATCAAATTCACAGCTAACCCAAGATGTCCAAACCTTCCAGATCGTCCAACCTGCAAGTGAAAACAATTTGAAAAGATTCAAGGATAGGTAAATGAAAAGATTCAACAGGAACTGAATCTGGCACATACCCTGTGTAGATATGTCTCTGAATTCTTGGGAAAATCAAAGTTAATAACAACGTTTACTGCTTGGATATCTATTCCCCTAGTAAATAAATCTGCAATTGCATCCCACATTACAAACAATTAGTTTAGGAAAAGTGGGATAGTTTCATCGATTTTATTTTCCCATGTTTGAACAAGACAAGCATATTCAAGAAAGGGAAAAGAAAATTTTACAGTTTTACAAGATGCAATAAAGAAATTATGTTTCAAAATTAAAAAATAGTTAAAAAGAAAAAATGTATGTTTACGTGCAAAGATGCACACACAAATGACATACCAGTACAAACAAGATTTCTACATGCACCATTTCGAAAATCGTGAAATACTCTGTTACGATGATCTTGCAGCATTTTTGCATGAATATAGAAACAAGAATAACCAAGCTCTGTTATTTTCTTGGCTAACAACTCAACTCGGTTTACCGAATTGCAGAAGATAATTGACTGGTTAATTTGCAGCTGCAGATAGAAAAATTAACTTCGTGATTTACACAAGAAAAGAGAATGCAGAGGAGGAAGCAAAGAAAAAGAAAGCTTGCTTGGAATCAAACCTTAGAGAAAAGAGTATTAAGGCAGTGCACTTTCTGTCTTTCTTCAACAAATGCATAGAATTGGGTGATACCCTTTAGAGTGAGCTCATCCATTAAGTTTATAATGTAGGGCTTGTGAAGATATCTATCTTTGAAGTCCTTCACAGTTACAGGAAAGGTAGCGGAGAACATAAGAACCTGCCGATTGGTGGGCAAATGGCTAATCAGATGCTCTATTGAAGGTTGGAATTCAGGAGATAAGAGCTTGTCAGCCTGAGCAACAGAACAAAAAAATGATTAGCTTTTCACGACTACTATAGTACCTTCCATATTATATTATTAAATCAAATCAAATACTAAACCCAAGAGCTTGAGGCCTAAGAAAAGGTCAAAATACAAAATCAGAAAAGTACCACCATAGAAGTTTGAAATGTAATTTGTAATTTGATATCACAGTTAATCGATCCTCAAACCAAAACTATTAAGCTAAGATAAATTTGACAAATAGGTACACCCAAAAAATATTAAGCTAAGATACTTTCCTCGGTATGGTAACCTTAACTTCTAGAACTACCCAAAAAATTGAATGTATCCCAGAACATGAACTCTTTCTTCTAGGAATAGCAACCATACACTACCTCTATGGAGAAAAATGGAAACTTTGCAAGTAAACAAAAAACATAAAATCAGACACTACGCACTACTACGCAGCATGTATAACAGAAAGGATAATGTTTTTTTTGGATTAAAAAAATTTCATTAATGTCATGAAATTACAATATGGTATAGACTGAAAGAATAATGGTTAATGTTTGAGCATACAAAAGGGAGTGTGACAAAGGCAAGGAGAGAAAAATCACAAGCAAAACTGAATAATGGTAGTCATATAGGTAAATAAATTAAAATAAAAACCATTTTAGGTTGAGTGGTCAAAGGGAGTTTGGAGATCGAAGAAGTGATGGGTTTCCTTAACAACTAATTTTCTACAAGTTTCCTTGACAGACAAATGTTGTAGGTCAGTCATTCTATTCCATGAGAATAGTCAAGGTGCGCATAAGCAAGATAAGACACTCGAGGTGGTAAAAAAAATCTCATCTTAATTTTTTTTTTTTTAAATGTTAGACCAAGTATAAAATGGGTGAATTACTAACAGAAGTAACTCGTGATGGAAAATATTATATGTTTTACACATCCTGATTCCTGAGAACAGTTGATTTTATGTGGAAAAAACAGTAGAGCAGGAGAAAGAACAAAGAAAAACATTTAAAATACTAGGTTGTACTATATTCCTTCAACATCATTCTCAAGTACGCGAGAACAGAAATGCAATTAATACTTGCGAACATTATTGAGGATCAATCTATATAGCCAAGCCATACAATCATTCAGTAACCCTGCTACTGCAATATTATTATAAGGACTAATTCCTACTGAAAAATATAATGATATTGGCATCAAAACCAATTATTTGCAACCTCCAGAAACGGAATATAATTGCATTCATATCTTAGGTAATTACCTCATCCATAATAAGCATAGAACAGTCTTTCAGAACACAAATGCCTTTTTTTGCAAGATCTAATATTCTTCCAGGAGTTCCAACTAATAAATGAACTGGTTGATATAATCGCATTATATCATCCTTTAAACTGGTACCACCTGTCGTTACCATGACTTGAATATTCAAATTCTTCCCGAGTTCCTTACAAACTTGTGAAGTTTGAAGAGCCAACTCTCGAGTCGGAACGAGGATAACAACTGTTATATAAAAGAAGACACAAAATGTCAAAAACAGAATTGAGATAGAAATCAATATTGTCATACAAATATGCAATGACAGCATTTAGGGAAAATGTGCATAAAAAGGTAACCACACTCATTTCCAGTGCCTTGCTGAAGAATAAGATGACACGTGTTTAAAATTAAGTCATAGTATAAATTATTGGGGCAGAAAAATAGTGGTGGTGCCGTGGTGGTTGACAAGCCATGGGCAAAGATGCCTTCACCATTTCTTTTCATCATGAGCGCCGAGTGCACATACTGAGTAGGTTAATGCATAGAGGTCAAGAGGCTAGTCAGGTGGAAGGGTATTTTTGTGGGAGAGATACTCTTTCTCATGAATTTGCACCTTGAAGGTGACGTTATTAACTTTTGGACATTAACAATATATTGTTTTCATGTCTTAGATACATTCAGAAGATCTCAAGACTAAGATCCAACATGAGCACCAGCTCTATGGCTGGAATCAATGATTCAATGTTCTGGTGGAAGAAGGGGCAAACACAGCGGAGAATGCAGTTCGTGTAGAATTTCTTGTCTGGCGACAATGCATTGAGAATGTTGGGGATAGCAATAATGCTAACGTTTGGAATAGCAATAATACTATAAAGAATTTGAATATTTGAAAAAATCTCATCAACTTGATATTTAGGAATGAATCTGTGTTTAAACATAACACAGGACTGTTAATGAAGAGTCAAAAACAAACCTTGGATAACATTGTTATCCTGATCAATCTTTTCCAAGGCAGGAATGCAAAATGCAGCTGTCTTTCCAGTTCCATTCTTTGCCCTAGCAAGAATATCACTACCAGTTAAAGCAATCGGAATACTTTCTTCTTGAATAGGAGATGGTCTTTCAAAGCCTTTCTCATAGATTCCCATGAGTAATTCCCGTTTTAAAAAGTAGTCCTCGAATTCATTTCCTTTGGTAGCCGTCACATCCTGAAAATGTATAATGAGCAAGTCAGAAGCTAACAAAGTTAGGCATGTTCTTATACAGAGGCCAATGAGTAATTCTAATTTACATCAACATTACAGAAAACAGACTGAAGAATTAGAATATCATAATAGCACTAATCTGACATGCATGTGATGTGCCTTATTGATCAGTCACCATACATCAGTCAATGTGTTATAAAAGATAATTAGAGGGATACCTCTGTTCTATAGCGTGTATCAGGTGGAGGAATCTTTAACCTTGCCTTCCAATCTTGTGAACTGTGCGTAAAATATAAATAAATGATAATAATCAGTTTCAATGCATCCTAAGCAATATTTACCAAATATCAAAAACCTTTCTTGTTAATAAGATAAAAATGTTTTCTACCATGGACATCAGTAAGCACAAAATCCTCAGTCGCATGAAACATGAGCACAACATCTCAAGTGACACTCAGAAAGAAAGATGATATAAGGAACAGAGACCCAAAAAAATTGACTATACCAGATGCTTATTGCGAATCAGATCAAATCATAATTACAAAATTAATAATGCACCCCCTTCTACAAAAAAAATACACTCGCAACCCAATTCCCGAATCACAATTCAAATCTCCAACATGAACATACTTTATAATGAACCCAAAATGTCCATACATAATAATGCATATACAGAAACATACACTCTTAAAGCAATTCCCAAATCAAAACTCAAATCTCCGACATGAGCAAACAGATAAATGAACCCAACCATCAAAGTCCTAGATTAAAATGCCCATACAAAATAATGCATAAACAGAAACACAAGTCCGAACCTCGAGTCAACAGCCTCCGACTGCACGGTCTTCTCCACCTCGTCGACATTTGAATCGGCTGGACCACCCCCTCCTAACTGGTTCCTTTTCAGCCACTGTTGGTGTTGTTGAATCTGTTGGTGTTGGTTTTGGTGTTGATGCTGATGCTGGTTCTGGTGGTGCTGTTGTTGATACTGCTGATTCGGCACCAAATTCCTCTGTATGTATTGTTGTTGATACTGCTGCTGCGGTCTTGACTGAAACGAAGGGTTCGCATTCACGCCTCCGCCGCGTCCAGCGCCGATCCCCGGAGGATACCTTCCCCTATTGTTGTTCATCGCTAAATCGAAACCCTAACGACGTTCAAACAAAAAAAAAAAAGCGGGAGCTAGGGTTTCCGATCGAATGATTGAATGACAACAAAAACAAATCAGAAATCTAACGAAAACTACCAAGAATCCACCAGTTTTGACTAACGATTCCTACAATTTACACAGGACCAAAAATCCACCAGTTCTCGTAATCTCAAGGCGGATAGAAGGCAATCTGAGGGCGAAAATCGAAGAAAAGAAGAAAAACACGAGAAATTTGTACAGATCTAGGTTAAGAAATCGCAGAAATTGTAGAAATCGAACAATTTACAGAGAAATTAAGTAAGAATTTGATCGTAAAAGCTGTGGAAGATGAGAGCGGCCGGATTTCGTTTCGTCAATGTTTGTTTTCTCTTTGGAAGTTGCTATCGGGGCGCTCCTAGGGCATCCCAGGAAGTGGGTCTACCAATTTGCTGAATGGTCCCTGTTATACTTTCGTTTTACGTATAAGGACATATAGTTTGCTTTTATGTCCATTTCTTCCCCGTTTTGGGCTTTTTTTTTAATAATAATAATAATAATAATAATAATAATAATAATAATAAATAATTGCATATTTAATTATTTTTGTTTTGAAATGTAATTTTAATTTGATTTCTAAATTTTAAAAATATTTTAATAATGTTCACTTTTATAAAACCATTAGTGACTTAATAATTTCATTGTTTGGTTGACGAGTTCAACACCAGTCTTGTGGGTTCGATTCTTATAATTGGTATTTGTAATTTCTTCTTTATTTTGTACTAAAAAATATTTAATTTTAAATTTTAGATACCAAATTTACACTAAACTTCAAATATAAATATATTTTTTTATTTTAACTTTAGTTTTTAGTACACACATTTATAATGTTCTAACAGCAAACAAAAACAATTGCATGTGTTGGGGATTGTATCATATTTATCCCTTTAAATAAATAAATAAAATCAAGTATATAAATGTTGAAACAAACAAATTGAATGGATGCGTTTTTAATTTTTTTTTTTTTTTTTTTTTTTGTAATACCACACTACACTGGGTTATAAAATTATATTGATGCGACTGAGATACTATTCTTATCGGTATATGAATAAGTGTATTTGATGGTGGTTTAATATTTATTATATGTCAATAAGAGACAAATACATAAATGTATATCTATCATTTTTAGTGTTAAACTGATTTACAACCAAAAAATGAAATTATTGTGTGACTAATCATTAGATATAATCTAATAATAAGAAAAAGTTCATAAAATATTAATTATTAGGTATGTTATCACATTCTTACTTTATTCCAGGCCATATCTTAACAGAATTAAAAACAAGAGCTCCATTATTACAAATCATATATTATATTATTGAAAAGGATTAATGATTATTCATTCCACTAAGTCACAGTTACAAACAAGTTTATTGTAATGAAAGATAAAGCCTCAATAATTCACATATCCCTCAATCCCTTTCTCTGTTTGGCTCTCTCAAGATATAAAACCAATATATTAAGCATCTATCTAAAACCTGCCATTATCAACACCAACCATACCTTCAGCAACAGCCACCTCCATTCTCAAACTCTCAGCTTTCTCTTTCAAACCAGAAGCCTCCAAAGCTTCAACAATCTTCTCCTTTATCTCAGCCTCCACCTTCTCAACCTCTTTCACATTCAACCCATCCGCCATTTTCGATTTCAGCTCCTCAATCATCCCGCCGAGCCCTGCCATTTCTACGGCCCTCTCGATCTCCCCATTGATCTCCTCTCGCAAACGCTGCACCTTCTCTCGAACCTCGGCCGGTGGCGCGGCTGCAGTCCTTTTCGCCACTCCAATGACATCTAAGTTTGCTGTCTTCAACGCATTGACAAGCTCCACCTTGACTTTCTCGAGCTCCTCTACGAGGTCTTTGTCCATTGGGGCCCCATTGGAGATGGCATTGTCCCAAGCATCCTTCAGTTGTTTCAGTTTTGCTTTTGTCTCTGATGGGATTTTGTTGTTGATCTCTGTTTTTAGCTCCTCCCTTTTCTTCTTCTGCTCCATGAGATTGTTGACCATGTCTAGCTTTTCAAGCTTTTGTTTCAATCCCAGATAGGAACCTGGCTTTGATAAGTTTTGCTTGAATTCTTGCATGATTTTGTCCACTTTTTCCTTGAGGTTTCTGCTGAGTGGTTGGTTAGGTGATGATCCATTTGGGGCTTTGGAGAGTTCTAGTTGGAGTGATCTAAGCTTCTCTTCTAAGCCCATGGAGATGAAAGCATTAGTTATCTCTTTGTCAACATCTTGCTTGAGTTTCTCAATTGTTTGGGCTGTGATTGGATCAGATGGGTCTTTTACTTTAAGAATCTTTTTCTTTAGATCCTCAAGTTCTGACTCTATGTCACCAGCCATTGACAGGCTGGTTTGGGATGGCTTCATCTTGCGTTTTTTCTGCGAATCAATGGAGACGCCCTCTTGGAAACCGCCGATGTGTCGGTACTTGAGCATCCTGTTGCGGAGCAGCTCTTCTGTGCTCATGTTTGTCAATTCCTGGACAATGTTTATTTTAGTTTTTATATGTAGATTCACCATAAACAAATCACATGAAGTGTTATAAAATCGGCAATCAACAATCGATTAACGAAGACGTAAAAGATAAATATGATAACGAGAAAGAAGAAGAATAGAAACAACATACTGATTTACGTGGTTCACTAACGTTGTGTTCGTTATTCCACGGGCAGAGAGGGAGAACAAGTTTATTCAAAGGAGACGTCGTAATACAAATTATAAAGTAATGAATGTCATTGAAAACAGCTAGGGTTTAATTCGGACTTATATATGTGGTACTCTCATTAAACTCTAATTACACAGTGTATAAACTAAATAGAATGCATTGCGGAGTGCGGTTAGTGGATGTGCAACGAGCAATACTAGACTGCCCCCATATTTATGCAACCTACTACAACCAGTCACCATAAAAAAATTAAAATGTATAAAAAAAAGGTTTGCCATGTATCAAATTATGAATGTGACAATTCAGTGGAATGTACAAAAATGGGTGCAGTCTAAATATGTACTCAATTTTTTTTCCTTTACTCAAAAACCATCATGGATCATCGTAGAGGTCAAAGGGTAAGTTGAAAAAAAAAGGGACTCCAAAATTCAATGTTGGCCACTTATTTAGAGTAACAAGGGCCAATAGGCTTTTTCCCATGATATAAGTCAAGGATACATTAGATAGAAAATACAGAAGAATAAAATCATTGTTGTTGTTATTATTATTTTTATTATTTTGTATGGGTCTAAAATCACTAAAAAGATCCAAAAGGTACATATATAAGTGGATAAATTGTTGAATTATGTTAAATCACCAATCAACCCAAAAGCTTAAACTTGTGGGTCGGGGTAAATTTAATTATATCAACTAACACTCCCCTCACTCGTGAGCTTAGAAATTTGAGAAATGCCCTACAAGGCATGACCGCATGACCTCCTGCTCTGATACCATGTTGAATTATGTTAAATCACCAATCAACCCAAAAGCTTAAGCTCATGGGTTGGGGTAAATTTAATTATATCAACTAACCGCTTTTTAATGGTGGGTGTTAAAATAAAATCAAACAAGATTAGAAAAGAGGCAACTTAATGGTGGGTGTTAAAATAAAATCAAACAAGATTAGAAAAGAGGCAACGTGAAGTTAATAATTTGCATGGTTCCAAATGTGAAGATGTGAAAAATACTTGCCTCCATTGCCTGGATTATAGCAGATTTAATTTGTTGAGAGGCCCATATAGGATCAGTGTGTGCACCACCAAGAGGCTCCTGTGAGTAGCAACTATTAATATATCACAAGCAATATGTAGGAGAAGCTAAAAACTGCTATATATGGCCATGTTTTCTTTCATTATGACAATTATCCAGTGTTTAATTGCAACCCAGCTCTTGTTTTACCATTACACAATCAAATCTTTTGTTTTACTCTTGTTTCACTAAGAACAATAGCAAAATGACAGGGCAATCAGCATTAGAAGACAAGAAACCTCGTGGTCTCCTACAAAAGGGCACGTGACAACCATCATGGAGTTGCTCAATTGGTCAAAAAGGGTCTTGGGGTGAATAAGGTGATGGGTTCAATTCATGGTGGCCACCTACCTAGGAATTAATTACATACGGGTTTCCTTTAACATCCAAATGTTGTAGGGTCAGGTGGTATGTCTCGTGACATTAGTCGAGGTGCGCGAATGCTAGCCCGGATAGTCACGGATATCAAAAAAGAAGAGCACGTGACATTTGGCAACGAAGTTCTTTTCTTTCCTTTCTTTTTGTTGAATTATAAACTAGAAAAGGAAGTGATGTCATGCAAGAAAAAGGTGTGGCTTGATTTTTTTTTTTGATATCTATGACAGCTTGCACGCACCTCGACTATTCTCTCAGGACATTATGTCTGACCAGCTGACCCTTTAACATTTAGATATCAAAGAAACCCGTGAAAATTAATTTCTAGTTAGTTGGCGACCATGGATTGAATCCACAATCTTTTGGTTTCTTATTGACCAATAATCACTAGGCTACCCATGGTGGCTTGATGAGAGACGAGACAGACAAAGGGATAAAAATGCTTCCATTTCTATAAGCACTAAAAGCATATAGTTCACAGAGACAAGTACTTACAGGGATGATACCATCAGCAATTTTGAGCCTATAATGTTCTTGAGCTGTGATTCTCAATTTTTCAGCAGCCTACAAGAGGATGAAACTTTGTGACTTCGACAAAGCCGGTCTTCTTCTCAAATACATACAGTCATCAAATCAATCAAATACCTTAGGAGCTGCTTTAGAGGATTTCCACAAGATTGCGGCACAGGCTTCGGGACTGATCGGAGAAACAAGTACAAAAATTAAGTCCATGATAGGATCTACACATATTATAGAAAGAGACAATCTTGTTCGGTTCGGTTAAGTGTTATTCCATCATTGATAAGGATCAAAAGTGCTGCAAGTTTACTTGGATGCAGGGTTAATGAAGACATGAGACCTCAAATATCATTTACATGTAAAATGAGTATCAAAACCTTAAGAAGAAGAAAATATTGTACCTTGCAACATAGAAAGCAGAATTCTCCATCATGAACATTTTATTTGCACAAGCAATGGCAAGAGCTCCTCCTGAACCACCTTCACCAGTTACCACTGTTACAATAGGTACCTTTAGACCGAACATAGTCCTCAGGTTATGGGCTATTGCCTCACCCTGCAAAAATAAATGAATTGTTAAGTCAGTACCATGTTAACAAATCAATCCAACAAAGTTCAAATTCCATTTGAGATGAAAAGTGTCACCCACTTGACCAAGTTCCTCAGATTTTAGATCAGCAAATGCCCCAGGAGTGTCAACAAAAGTAAGAATAGGCAAACCATGATGATCGGCATATTTCATCATCCGTAAAGCCTTCCGGTAGCTGTTTTATCGAACAATAGTTTTGGTAAGTAAATCCAATATTTACCCAACAAAAGAAAATGTGCTCTTATTGACTTGAGATTCTTCAAACTAAAGGTTTTCTCCTCACTATTATTTAAGTTCCAAACAACATAAAAGAACTTGAGTGTATAAAATTGCTCTGATCTGATGTTGAAAGACTGGTAAAATATTTCATTTTATACTCATTCTAATCTTCCCAATTGTGAGTTTAATTCTAGACTCTTACGCTTACCCATGAGGCGTTGGCATGGCGAAGTTGCGGGCAATATTCTCCTTGGTATTCCTACCTTTCTGATGCCCAATACACATGTAGCTTTTACCTTCAATGCTCCCAATGCCAGTAACAATTGCTGGATCATCGTACCCGGCACGATCTCCATGGAGTTCTACCCACTGATTGAAACCAAAAGATAAAAAGTTAACACTCATTGCTACATATAAGATGTGGAAAGTAAAGTGAGGAACCTTTTCTGTGATGTTTAATATATGATCAAGAACTGTTGGTCGATTGGGATGTCGTGCAATCGATAATCGCTGAATTGGTGTCAAATGTGTATACAAATCTTTAAGAGCCTGAACTTGAAACAGGGAGTAGAAAAAGTAATCAATACACAGAGATTAAAATACCAGGATAAGCAAATCAATGAATTAATTACAGGGCAGTGAAACTCAACATACCATCTGATACTTGTTCTCAAGGGTACCGATTTGATCACTGAAATCTAAACCGGTTTCATCAGCCAAATTACGGATCTGAATGAAAACAGATAGTTTTTTTTAGTACATATCGAGGGAAGGGGAACAAGTACCAATTCTCGGGATCGAACCTATGACGCTGGTGTTGAACTGGTTTACAACCATGAGAAAGAAAACAGAGAGTTAAAGACAGTAAATATTCTAAGAAGCTCCTATGTTCTACCCTACCAATGATCTCATGTACAAAGGACCATGTGGATTTATGTGGTCTTTTGCCAACATTTAAATAGGCTCCTTCACTGAGACAAACAATATTACTAACAAAATCCAAGCACATGAAAATAATGTTCCAAATACTTTCTCCAAACTCATGGAAGGAACCTACCTCAATAATCTTTTTCTCTAAATCAACCAAAGGCTTCTCGAATGGAAGTGTGACGGGTTTCGGTTTCTCAGCGAGCGGCTTGAAGTTAGACAGGTAAGACAAGTGTCCACTTTTCATGTTCGGATCCAAATCATCTGGCCAAGGATAATCGTGTTTCCTCCCCTTTCTGATCTTTGCAGTGACACAAAATTTTTCCGTGCTCCTAATACGAGGAACTTTTGGATCATCCAACCGAAATCCATACCCTCTTCGATATGTACTTCTAAGAAGTTTGCTAGCCAAAGGCCCGTCTGTAACATTCAAACTAGGAAATTCCAAGCAGCAGCTATTGTTTCCAATGTTTCTGGATGCTAAAGATAGAGTTGACATCTTCATGAAAAGTCAATATACACAACTTCAATACATCCAAAAAAGTCCACTTGGAAATACCCTTACAAAGCATTGTTCATTATATCCTGTCATAAGAAAAAAAAGTATGATAGTAACATGCAACTGAGGTAGCCATACATGGATGCAAGACAAGAAGTTAATTTTGAAAGTATTTGTACTCAACTTTATGACCCTCTATTAAAATTATAGCACAAACTCAATCAACAATATTTGATTGTATTCAATCAGTTTGATTGAGCTCCATCACCTTTATTCGATTGAATCAACCAACTTGACTAATCAAACCGACCGCATCAGTTTCAATGTCATTTTATGGTAAATCGATAAGTCGGTTCAGTGTCAATTTTCACCGAAAACCGACACCGACCCATGAACACCCCAACTAACAGATACGAACATAAATTTCTCTAACAAAATCTGTATAATTACTCAGTTCAAGCAGAGACAAGAAGAAAAATACATCAATCAACAAACAAAAATCTCAATATCTCGAAACCTAACCCCCAAACCCCATGTTTATTCATCAAGAACAATCCCTTTGCTCAGTTTCAACAGTATTCTGAATATATTAATTTTTTTTTTAAAAAAAAAAAAAAAAAAAAAAAAAAAAAAAAAAAAAAAAACAAAAACAAAAAAAACCCCAAAAAAAAACACCTTTGAACTTCCCCCAAAA
>JBBMEF010028491.1:0-16449 GCA_037832685.1 Sicyos baderoa | reverse complement strand
GAAATGTACTTTGTACTCTCTATTTAAGAGGATTAATCATTAATGAGAAAGTATCAAATTCTCCTCTAAAGTTGAAAATTAATATTAATTTTTAGATAGGTGACCACCATGAGATTTGAACTCATCATTTATGCACCCCAATGCCCTTTATGACCAATTGGACTACCACATGATGGTTGTAAATATTGAATATCAATTTCTATAACAAATATTGAACCATAATTTCAATCGATGATATAAGGTGTATACTTTAGATGAAAAGCCTGTAAGATATTCTCTAGCTAGCACTAGTTATGCTATGCTATTGGTATTGGGTATTGGGCGCCCCAACCAATATATATACATATATAGTAATAGTATAGTTAAGGGACGACAAGTAGAGGACGCACGCGTAAGTTAATTAGTTATGGTCCTCAATCTGAAAGCAGCAGCAGCCAGAAGAGGGTTCAACTCTTGGGCTGTGCGTATTCGAAATGCTCCCTCCCTTAACAAGGCTCTTGCCATTTACTCCCACATGCACCGCCAATCCATTCCCCACGACAGCTTCTCCATTCTCTTTACCCTCAAAGCCTGCGCTCCCAACTCCCACAACAATCCCTCCATTCTCCACCACCTCCATGCCCACATCACCAAACTCGGCTTCACTGCCCATCTCTACGTCGCCACATCCCTCCTCCACGCCTACGCCCACACCTCCTTCCACCTTGCCCGCCTCCTGTTCGACGAAATGCCCCACCGGAATACTGTTGCCTGGAACACCATGATTTCTGCCCATTCCAACGCTGGGGATCTACCCGCTGCCCGCCACCTGTTTGACACAATGCCCACAAGAGACGTCGCATCCTGGTCGGCCATCATTGCCGCCTACGTCAACACCCGCAACTGCAGGCCTGCCCTGCTCCTTTTCCACCGTATGATACTCGATGCTCTACACCCGGACCAAGTGGCCGTAGGCTCAGTTTTAAACGCGTGTGCTCATTTGGGCTCTTTAGCCTTGCTTCCCGGAAAATCAGTTCATGCTTTTGTGCTCAAGAATGGGTGGGAACCAAACCTGCAACTTGCTACAGTTTTGGTTATTATGTATGCCAAGTGTGGATTTTTAAAGTATGCTTGTCAGGCATTTCATTCCATGCCTGAAAAGAATGTCAGGATTTGGACTGCTCTCATATGTGGGTCGGCCCAGCACGGCTACTGCAGCGAAGCATTACTTCTATTTGAGGCCATGAGAAACGACGGTGTGGAGCCGAATGAATTGACTTTCACTGGGATTTTAAGTGCATGTGTTCATGCAGGGCTAGTTCGAGAAGGCCGGAAATACTTCAACCTTATTGAACAATATGGCTTACAAATAAGGATTCAACATTATGGCTGCATGGTTGATCTGCTCGGAAGGTCTGGATTGATAGAGGAAGCTTATGAGGTTATTAAGAATATGAGACTCCAACCTAATGCCATTGTGTGGAGCTCCTTTTTGTCGGCCTGTAAGCAACATAAAAAGTTCGACATGGCCGAGAGAGTTATTGAGCAGATATTGGAGAGGACGGAACCCGAATATGAGGGTGGAATTTACTCTCTTATATCTGATTTATATGCTTTACAGGAGAAGTGGGATGAAGCAGAAAACATAAGGAAATTAATGAACCGAAATGTGCGGAAGGTTAGGGCCTATAGCCTTATAAGTAGTGGATTGTAGTTGGTATCTATAATTGCATCGTTATTACTTTTCGATTTAGAATGTCAGGGGGAAATTAATTGATTGTGGTCAATTTTATAAATTAATTTCGCTGGTGTTTAGTAATCTGCTTTCAGAAACAATTAAAGATGAAACTAGAGGATTTAAGTTCCCGTATGATAACCGTTTGTTTTTTGTTTTTTGTTTTTGAAATTTAAGCTTATTTTTACTTATATTTCCTACAATTTGTTTCATCTTCATCCAATGTATCCACAAAGGAAGTAATTGAATGCTAACCAAATTTCAAAAACAAAAACAAGCTTTTGAAAGCTTACTTTTTTTTGTTTTAAAGTTTTGGTTTGATTTCTAAAAATATAGATAAGATGGAGACATTCAAGTAAGAAAAAACACATGGTTAGGTAGTTGTTGCCGGCTTAAATTTCAAAAACAAAAACAAAAAAATAAAATAGTTATCAAACGGGGTCTAAATGTGTATTTTTCACTTTTGAATGGTGTATACTTATAGCTTCTCAAATGGAAGCTCTTGTCAATTTGACTTGGACAAAAGAGCAGCGTGTTATTATTTTTGTGTTCGGAGATCAACTATTTCACCATTGGGGAATGAATGTCGACCGATGGCTTGTGCTATTTGGTGGTTGTTTACTTTTCTGGCTTTGGCTTGATGATCTGTTGCTCTCTTGCCCATTTGAGATTGACATGCTAATGGAATTCGGCAAGGATATTTGATGGAAGCAAACAATCAGATATATTAGATACACCTGTGTATCATGTTAAAGTTTTTTAGTTTAACTACGGTTATTCTTGTTAAGGTGGTTAATTTCCGTTTGTTATGGTTGTAACTAACAACTGATTAGCTCTTGTATTTAAAAGAGGATTTTCATTACAATCAATAAGAGAATATTACACTTTCCTCCCAACACGTGTATTTGTATAAAGTTCTTGCTATTTTAAGGCATTGGGGTTTTTCTTTCAACTACAAAATTCTACTATAGTCTCTTGATGCAAGTAAATTGGTGTAAAGTGTGAGTTGACGCAAAAAAGTCAATGAATTGAAATCAGGTGCTGGCATTTTTATAGGGTATGCTTCTAGTATGGAAGGCTTAATAATAATTATTACCTATGATATTGCTCAGGCGCTTGTGTGTTTTCATTACAAACCTTGGCTTGTTTTACTTGTATTTATATGTCATTGGCCAATTGGGCCAAATGATAGAAATTGGATGTCCCTCGAGATCTCGATCTGTTCAGGTTTAATCAACTCTAGCGGCATGACCCATTTGTTTGAAGTAAGTTATAGTGTTATGGACCCCCTCCCGGTTGCGCTCACAGGGAAAATGAAATTGAAGATAAAAACATCTCATTGGTCGTGGTACAACTCCCTAGAATTTCACTAATTCTTAACTAGTGTTGCTTTCGTTTAGCTTTACTTGCAGGTATGAACTACACTTTTCCATCTGTATCTTGATCCGCGAGCAACTAAAAACCAAAGTTAAGCAGCTGATTATAAATCAAGTTAGATGCCGACATTCAAGACGTAGAAAATAACCTGATGTTCACCTGACGAGATTGGTAAGTAAGCTAAACTCAAGCTACTCAACACATGACGAGAACTAAAGTTGTAATTGGGTCACCGAAAGAGACAGGGACCTGATAATTTCATTGTTTGGTGGTAATATAGTTCAACATTGTGGTCACGGATTCAATCAACAAAATTGATATTTTGACTCTAATTTATTTGAGAAGAGTTTTTGGTCCCCCTTCCCCAACTTGTACGGAAAGAATGTTGTAATTGGGTTGGGCATAAACTAAACTACCTCAAATTCTTGGAAGTGGGCTCAAAGTGGTGGCCTATAACAAAAGAGGACCGCTTGTTGTCATTGGCTTTTATCCATCGATGCACAGCAAGGCAATCGGGAGGAAGCTATCCTATTCCTGGTTTGCTTTATCTTCTTCTGAATTTAGAAAGTAGTATTTGTTGGATATGAGGTCTCTAACAATTTCAGTTGGGGCTGCCACTCCCAGAACGCGCTGCTCCATCAACCTATTACCCGATAAATGTGTAGCGACGAAACAAGTCTCCAAATTTAGGCACACCCATATCCCAAAAATCTCTTTGTCTCATGAAGACCAGGAAGTGAAGGAGAATCCAGGTTCATTAGGCAGAAGAGAAGCAATTGGTTGTGGATTCCTGTTTGGCGTTGCCAACGTTGTTGTACACCCACTGCGTGCAGGTGCAGCTGCTGAAGCTACATCATGTGAATTCAGAACAGCTCCATCGGGCCTTGGGTTCTGCGATAAAGTTGTGGGAACAGGCCCTGAGGCTGAGAAAGGACAGCTAATCAAGGTAACCTCTTTCTCTACCGTATATATAATAGTTGTGTTTGTATGAACATAGGATACTTGGTTCTGTAGGCACACTATGTTGGAAAATTAGAAAGCGGAAAGGTGTTTGACAGCAGCTACAATCGGGGCAAACCATTAACCTTCCGAGTTGGGGTTGGTGAGGTATGAAGAAGAAACATTGGATTGGGGAAGGAACTAAAATGATCTCATTATTGGCTCATGGAACTGAAATAAATTAAAATGTTCAGGTTATAAAAGGCTGGGATGAAGGCATTCTTGGAGGGGATGGAGTTCCTGCCATGCTTCCGGGTACGTCCACTTCATTTATCATATGGAATTGTTAATTGTAATAGGTTTTTTTAAGTCTGTTTTTTTACAACATTTGGGCTGGGAATTTCAAACGCATAACCTTTTTTATTATTACTAGGTTGTTTACGATGTCACTGGACAGCTCCTTTTGACTTAATTGGAATGGTTTTGTAACTGTGTTGTGTGGTTTGTGAAGGAGGGAAGCGAGTGCTAAAGCTTCCTCCAGAACTTGGATATGGCGCAAGAGGTGCTGGATGTAGAGGAGGTACACCAATGAATTGCTAACTTTTTTTTTAAGTACAGAAATTGGAACTTGTGAACTCTTTGTGGAAGATATATGTTAATTACCCTACCCTGATTCTACTTAGTGTGTTGAGTTGAGATTTGAGAAAAGGGTTATTTTGATTTTGATTATGCAGGGTCTTGTATCATTCCTCCTAACTCGATTCTCCTATTTGACGTGGAGTACCTTGGGAAGCCATAATCGACATCAAAACTAAAACAACATCTACAAGCAACCAAGAGCAGTAGCTCAACGACATCTTTAGATATCTAATGACATAGAGGTTTTGGTTTAAATCCTTTGACCTCTAATTGTTGTAGAACTAGAAAAAACAGTACTTGCAACTACAAACTCTACTATTCATGTTCCTATAATTTTAGAAGTTCTACTTTTATTGAGTATGTCATGACTCATGAGCATGAATGATATGTTATTATATACAATGTGTGTGTGTTAAAACTCAGAAGCTAAGTCGACACAGAAACGCTTGAAATCAACAGACCGCAAAATTACAGAAATCAGTAAATAAAGAATGAAGAAGAGAAAGGGTAAAGGTGTACAATGTGGTTTGACCAACACAAATAGGCTACATCAGCTGTAGCCACTTTTATTAAGTCTCCGTTAGCTGAACCTGAACGTGATAAATCAAAGAGAGACGATGAAGTACAAATTAGAGCTCTAAAACCATCAACACTTGGCAAAAACGAATCCTAAACCCATTTTCACTTGTTATGGAGAATTCACTTTTTGAAACCCCTCACACAACTCAGCTCATCACAACCAACATCTCACACCTCAGCTCATCACAACCAACAAGCTCCAAGTGTGCTCAACTGCTAAACCGTCATACATAACTGTAAAATAAAATAGTCCTTACCATTTCAACTTGTCAATTGATGGAAGTTCATTAAAATTTTGATTGACGTGAATATTAGAAAACTCTAATTACACTTGTATGCTCAATTTATGATATTGATAAACTATTAATAATATTTAACTGTAATTTTAATTAATAAATATTAATATACGAGCATACTTTATCGGTGTCAAGTTAGTGAATGATACTGATGGATATATTTGCAAAACCTTTACAAAATTGTAATATTACCAATGAATATGGTTGTTTGGAAAATGACTCGCATATTTTGTAATGAAAATGAGAGATTAAAAAAAAAAAAAAAGCAAATAAGAAATGTTTATATAAAATTGATGGTTTGTAGTGTACGGTGGGGGTTAGAAGTTGCCCGCCATCGCACTTGTCTTTCTTTGCTCCGTTTGGGCAATGCTTGTCTGTGTTCTACGATTTATCTGCGTGTAAAATGCTGCGGAACCTTCAGGGCCGTCGTCGCAGCCCCTATGGTGCCTACTTTTGCGCCATCGCCGCCGCTCTGCTGCTTCTGTTCTCAGTCTCCCTCCTCTACGCTCGCCTCTCTCGCTCTCAGTCTCACATGTACCCTAAATCCCTAGGCAACATTTTGGTCTCCGATTCGGACGACGACGCCGATACTCTCTTGGCCACCACGTCCACCGACGAGGACAAGATCGACGAACTCGACATTGTCGACGAGGACCTTCCTTCTAGGGCTTCCGCCGGCGACGACGATCTCACACAGGATGAAGATCAATCCGATCACCTCAGGGTTTCCGCCTTCTATTTTGACCATGTCAGTGGGGCCATCAGGAAGGCTTTCGACAGCAAACGCTCCATCCAAGACTGGTCTGACGACAATTCTGGATTCCCTGTCCCGATGGGTGAAGAGGATCGCAGTAAAGCTGCGTTCGGCTCTGACGATGTGCCGGTTGACGAGGAGGTGAGGAGGAAAGCGAGCCAGATGACTGGGATCGAGGACGCGCTTTTGCTGAAGGTGGGCAAAAGGGTTTCGCCCTTGAGAGATGGCTGGGGAGACTGGTTCGACAAGAAGGGCGATTTCTTGAGGAGGGATCGAATGTTCAAGTCCAATTGGGAGGTTCTGAATCCGCTCAATAACCCAATTTTGCAAGATCCGGATGCTCTGGGCGTCACCGCCTTAACCAGAGGTGACCGGATCGTGCAGAAGTGGTGGATCAACGAGTTTAAGCGACTTCCGTTTCTCGTCAACAAGCCGCCCTTAGGTGCTGCTACTCGGAAGGTCTTCAATACGGAAGTAGAAAACAGCCGCCTAAGTGATCGCGCTGATATGAACGGTAATAACCTTTCGAGTACTAAGAATGACGATGCAGTAGTAGATAAACAGAGGGTTTCAATGCCTCATAGTAGTAGAAGCAGCAGTATATATGCAGACGGCAAGCGATGGGGTTATTATCCTGGTCTTCATCCGCATTTATCATTTTCTCGTTTTATTGATGCATTCTTCATCCAAAATAAGTGCGACATGAGAGTTTTTATGGTTTGGAACTCACCTCCTTGGATGTTCGGCGTACGCCATCAACGTGGGCTGGAGAGTGTCTTCTCCCATCATCCAAATGCATGTGTTGTTCTTTTATCGGAGACAATTGAGCTTGATTTCTTCAAAGATAAGTTTGTCAAAAATGGGTGGGTACTTATCATCCTCATGAAATTCTTGCACTCATATATATTATCTTTGCGCTTCAATAATTGCAATTTTTTCTCAACAGTTACAAAATCGCGGTTGCTATGCCCGATCTTGACGAATTACTGAAGGATACACCTACCCATAAATTTGCATCCATTTGGTTTGAATGGAAAAAGACAAAGTTCTATTCTACTCACTACAGTGAGCTTGTTCGTTTGGCTGCTTTATACAAGTAAGCCTTCTCTCTCTCCTTAAATTTCCATTTTTTTTTTCCTATTGAGAGATGGTTGGTGATTCGCCTGTTAGTTTAAGTCAGGAATGCTTCTGTCTCTTGTCAAATGACATGGGAAAGGAAAATCTCAGTCATGTCCTCATTCCAAATATTACTATATGATCTGTCATTTTGAAGGCTGAACGAGAGTCAATTACTTAATGTCATATAGTATTTATATGTTAGTGCCTTTGAGGCTCTTTTCTGTAATTTCAATCATCAAAATGAAATTGTTACTCATCCAAAAAAAAAGGGTAAAAAAGGTTCTAAATAAATTTTTTTTCTAGGTTCTTTCTGATTCTAGGCTTTCAAGAACAATTTTTTAAAAAAGGTTTAGTGAATATTTTAATGTAATCATTATTATTATGGCAAATGCTTGTCTGATACTGGTCCAGACTTATGATGTCGTATGTATTTTTCTGATTGAGTATCTAGATTACAAATTTGTTTCCTCACCCAGGTATGGTGGAATCTATCTTGATTCTGATATTGTAGTCTTGAAACCTCTATCTTTGCTTCACAATTCTGTTGGTATGGAGGACCAGCTTGCTGGAAGTCCTTTGAACGGGGCAGTAATGGCATTTAGAAGGCACAGGTATGTGGCAGTTTAAAAGGAAACGGTTCTCTTGCAACCCATTTTCTGCTTAGGCATCGTCTATGCTATTATAACATTTTCTGACTGAAAACATAATGGTTAACATCTTGACTAATCTACTTTCAATGAACACGTTGAGGGGATAAATATTTTTATGAGGTTGAAATCGATTTTCCTTTCTTTTTTTGACTGGGAAATTGGAGCTTCGCTCCACTATATCTGGGGTAACCACGCCCGTCCCTAGGCCAAGCACCCGGAGACATTGAAGGAATGGAGAAATGGGAGTATGTCACATGTGAATCTCGAACTTGAGATCTTAAGGGGAGCACACCTTCGAAGCCCAAGCCTTTAACCACGGTGCCACCCCTTCTAAGCTTACGAACCATTGAGGGTTAAAAGATTACTCCCGTATGTATATATGCAGAGGCTCTGAAACATGACATGCCTAAATGTTTCCACTTTTTATGCACACGTTTTATCAAGATTCATGTCACCTTAGCTTATGTACCATTAAGGATTAGAAAATCACTCCCGTCATGTATATCTATGGAAGCCCTGATATATATCTTAACTACTTTCATTTTTAATGCACACGTTTTATAAAGTTATGAATGCATTCTTTTCTACCTTGCATAAAAGATCTTGAACGTTTTCAGTCATCAGGATTCAGACGAAGTAAAAATCTAAAAGATAACAACAATGTTTTGTTTATGGACTAGTGTTGTCGTAGTACATCATTGATGTCACTTTATTTTTACATTTATAGCATTCAACAGGTTGAATGTTTTGTATTTATTTCTATCTAACTATTTGATAGATTCCCTTTTTTTATTTTTTATTTTTATTCTTTTTAATAAGAAAAGGTATTTGATAGGTTGAGACAACCGTCAAATGTTTCTCCATGTTGTTAGCTTATAACTTCATTGAGCAGCATATGCCATATGGTGTCCACAATTATCTAATGATTATGATTAGCTTGGCTTTTATTTTTAAACTATCAACTTGTCTCTCCTTTGCAGCCCCTTTATAATGGAGTGTCTTAAAGAATACTATTCTACTTATGATGATAGAAGTTACAGATGGAATGGGGTTGAGTTATTGACAAGAGTTGCGAAGAGGTTTTCCAGAAAAGTGCTTGCAGAACAGTTTGAGTTGAATGTGCAGCCATCTTTTGTATTCTTTCCCATTGCTTCACAGAATATCACCAGGTAATTTCTGATTTATTTGCTCCGTCCGTCGTTTGCCTTTCTTTTTAGCATTCTGACTTATGTGTCTGACACACACGCGTTATTGGAAATAATAGCCACATTTCAGTCAAAAGAAGAAATACATGAAAGCCTCCGAGAAATTACCAAAAAACTTCCCACTTGGAGGCAATCAGAAAGGAGAATTAGTCACTGGACTCTTTAGAATCTGCACTCCAAAGAGAGGCTACATAGATAATTCATTTGACTATCTAGAAATTCGGTTTCTCAAGGAAAGTTCTTTATTTCCACCCTAAGGTACTAAAAGATAGCCCACAACATTTAGTTCTTGAAAGTGAAGTTATGGAATCAGCCGTTTGATAGAAAAGGACTTGTTGAAATTCCCCTTCCCTTCTGTTTGAGTTTTCTCCAGCAACGAATAAAGTCTCCAAATGTCATGCTCTCTACCCTTCTATGCATGCTAGATTTACGTATTTGAACCTAATTTCATTGAAGAACTCTTTGAGAAGTCTAGACAAACTTGGTGGAGAAGTCTTTGAGAAGTTTATTTCCTTCTTTCCCCAAACCTCCACTGCTAGTCTAATTATTTTCTTGAAAGCCTGACCTGACAATCATTCTTCCATGCTCCGATAATTTCTTATTAGTTGTGAAGAAGATCAGGTTCTTCAACTCCTTAACCACCGTACGAGCTTTTGGAAATTTGTTTGATTCCTCTGCGAATTTCAGTTTTATATTATTGACTGTTTCTTTGTGTGCTATGAACTACTTTGCAAATAGATACTTTGCTGCACCCACAAGTACAATGGAAAAGGCTGAAGAGGAAGCTCTAGAGAAGAGAATCTTGAATGAGTCGCTTACATTCCATTTCTGGAACAGCATGACATACTCTCTCATTCCAGAGTCCGAGAGCCTTGCAAGCAGACTTCTCGAACATTCTTGTATCAGATGCTTCGATGTATTGTGAATTTCTCTGGACACCTAAGTTTTCCGGGAACTGTTGGAAGTTATTTGAGCATAGTGTCTGTTTTAAGACTTTGTAACATCTCAATAGTGTGGCTGGGTTGGCATGAAAATTGTAGGATCCACATACCTTTACATTGGGGGCATTTCAGCCCTCTTTGTACTTGTAATTCTGGTTGTACATACATATTTAACATTTTTGCGCTCTTATTATATACACACATATATACATATATATATATATATATTATTATTATTTTTTTGTCACTTATGGTGTGGGTATGGGTTCTTCTGTTTGCTTTCTGTCATATGTGCTGATTACGACAGTAAGAACCTGATAGACAAATGATGGAAGTATAATTGGGTACCTGATTTTTTTGTTTTGAAATTTCTTTTGGACTGGCCGCCTGATAGACAAACGTTTTTCCGATAAGTGTCCAATATGTATGATTGTATGTAATGTATGTTAGGTCATGCTTTAGTTAATGACGTAACATTTTGCAACAAAAAAAAAGGTGGGGTGGTTTTGTGAGGGTTGAAACTCAATACAAATGCTAAGATCGGATAATAATATTGATCTGTTTTAATAATGTAGAGTATTTTTTTGTTGTTGAACAAAGTAAATTAAAATAATAATAATAATAATAATAATAATAATAATATAGTTTACCGGAAATTGGAATGGGAGAAAATTGAAGTATAGAGGTTAAAAGGTAAATAAAATTGAAGAGAAGTGGCATTGTTTGATTTGATTGAAAAAGAATTGGGGAAGTAAAAGCGGGAGTAGAGAATGCCGGTTGCGAAGCCGGAATCATCAGATGTTAGAGTGATCGCTCACGTTGATATGGACTGCTTCTACGTTCAAGTGGAGCAACGGAAGCATCCTCACTTGAGGGGTTTGCCCACTGCGGTGGTTCAATACAACTCTTGGAAGGGCGGTGGCCTCATTGCTGTTGGCTACGAGGCTCGCCAATTCGGTGTCACCCGATCCATGCGAGGCGACGACGCCAAGAAAGCCTGCCCTCAGATTCAGCTTGTTCAAGTTCCTGTCGCACGCGGCAAGGCAGACCTCAAGACATACCGGGATGCAGGCTCAGAGGTAACCTAACCTAACCTGACCTAACCTACATTCTTCTTCTTATTGTTATTCTATTCTCCCTTGGCCTATTTCTTCCAGGTTGTTAAAGTCCTTTCCAACAAGGGAAGGTGTGAGAGAGCGTCCATTGATGAAGTCTATCTTGACCTTACTCATGCTGCCCAACAGATGCTTCTTCAAACTCCTCCACACACCATGCACCTTCTTCATCCTGAGGCTCTTAACTCTCATGTTTTAGGTCTTACTCCCAATCAGGAACAACAAAGAGAATGTGTAAGCAACTGGCTTAGGAACACTCATTCAGATTATCCCGATCGACTCTTGGCTTGTGGAGCCCTCATTGTTGCTGACCTAAGGATGCAAGTGCTCAAGGACACCCAATTTACTTGTTCTGCTGGAATTGCTCATAACAAGGCAAGCCATGAATCATGCAATTCTTTATTTATTCATACCAAATCCTTCCTATCTGCTATGCTACATGCTTTTTGTACTAATATAATATATTATTTCGAGACTGTGACTGTGAGCAGATGCTGGCAAAACTTGCGAGTGCCATGAATAAACCTGCCCAACAGACTGTTGTGCCCCTCTCCTGCGTGAAAGGATTGCTTCATTCACTGCCAATAAAGAAAATGTAAGTTTCCTTTTAGTGGCATCACACTAACGATAGGCTAAACTCTAATTTATTTTCATGTGGCAGGAAGCAACTTGGTGGAAAGCTAGGCAGTTCTTTAGAAACTGACCTTGGTGTCAATACTGTTGGAGATCTACTCAAGTTTTCAGAGCAGAAGCTACAAGAACGTTATGGCATCAATACTGGGTATTTGATTACTGAATTCCATGTTGGATCTTTTCTAAATAACTACGATGAAAATATGAATTAAGAAGCGGGAAAATATACACAAAATGAATCTTCAATACAAGGCTCTTATTTATAATTTCATCTCTGTGGAACTGCTTTGTTTCCTACCAAAAAGGAAAAATGAAGAAGAATAAAACCTCTTATGGGTTGTAGGGTTATCGCTTTGTCTGGTCCAATAGAATAATCTTACTTTTTTCTTTTGTTCAGCACTTGGTTATGGAATGTTGCTAGAGGAACCAGTGGTGAAGAAGTACAATGCCGCCTTCTTCCCAAAAGCCATGGTTCTGGGAAGAGTTTTGCTGGACCCCAAGCTTTGAGGACAATTTCTTCAGTAAGATTTTTCTTTTTTTGATTGAGAACATCAGTAAGATCTGTGTTCCCATTGTTTGATCTTTCTTTCTTTTTCCATTGACGTGAGTGTGTGTTTAAGAGAGTGGACAGTTTCCTTTACATTGTTTATTGATTAAGCCACTAAGGTTAGACTTTACTCTTGCATCGAGTATGTTTTCATGTGTAAGAGGGTGTCCCCCTTTGGATTAGACATAGGATTGGTGGTACATGTTTAGAAGTCCTTGTTTAACCATCACAGAGCTGCCCATCATCATTCCTACTTCTGCAGGTTCAGCACTGGCTAACAGAACTGTCTGAAGAACTGAGTGAGCGTCTTTGTTCCGATTTAGATGAGAATAAGCGGATGGCTCACACCCTTACTCTTCATGCTAGTGCTTATACGGTATGTTTTTCGTGCTATGAACATGTTGCTGAGATTTTGGCTCCACAGCACAATTCAATGAATGTAGTCATAACTATAAGGTTGCTTGCTGCTCGTTGCTGAGATCTGATTATTCTTGGTGGTGCAGTTGAGTGATTCAGATTCACATAAAAAGTTTCCTTCCAAGTCTTGTCCTTTGAGATATGGTGCTGCTAAAATTCAGGAGGATGCACTGAACTTATTTAAGGCTGGATTGCGGAATTATTTAGGCTCTTACAGAGCCAACACCCAAATAGATTCAAACAGCAGTTGGAGAATAACTTCTCTTTCTGTCTCAGCAAGTAAAATTATGGCCATACCAACTGTAAGTTTGAGCATATTTGGCAAACCATTGAAAAGCACTGAATAATATATTTTTCTTTGTTTGGTTCTTTTTTAGTAAAACAATGAAGAATGTAAATATGCACTCTTTGGCTGAAAGAACTTTTCTAGTTTCCTGCCTGAATTTAATCGTAACTTTTACAAATAATTGTTTAAATGTTTTAGCATCTTAACACGTAGTGTTCTTCTGGCCAAACTGTATTCACTGTTGAACAGTACTAGTTGACATGTTTTTTCTTGAAGTGTTGGGGGAATTATTTGAACTCCACTCTTGTGTGTGATTAATTAGTTCATTTGTACATGGGTGCTATTTTTTCATTAATTTTCTTGGTTTTTTTTCAATGCTCAGCCTTCTGATGCATGATCTTGTGGTGTAGGGAACGTGTTCAATTACAAAATACTTGCATGGCCAGCATTCATCTTGCACGTCATCTGAAAAGCCTCGGGATGAGGATATACAAGAAGCTGCTTTACTTTCAGGTATTAAGATTAAGAGTTAAAATATGTTTCCATCTATTTTTCTTCTCAGTTCTCATTGTACTTTAGTTGATGAGAACCTTCCTGGTTACTTTGGTTGTACAAATTATTGTGATAGATTCAAATGAAGCTCATGATGAAGATGAATACAGTGGAGAAGAAACCAAGATTGAGAATGGTCATTTAGGTTGTACAAATTATTTAGTGATTGATTCAAATGATGTTCATGATAAATACACTGAAGAAGAGACCAAGATTGAGAATGGTCGCTTAGTTTGTACAAATTATTCAGTGGACTCGAATGGGGCGCTTGATAAATTCACTGGAGAAGAAATAGAGGTTGAGAATGCTACAGATAGATGCAGTTTCGATCAAGAGGAGGATGAAGGGGCTCAATGGAAAGCTGAAGTCATGGTATAGGACAATCAACTCATTCTTACTATCTCGAGTTGTTTTTGTAGCTTGTATTATGGACCTATTAGATCTTTGAGAGACCAGGTTTAATTGCAAATGACAACTCAGTGAATAACTTTTATGTGTCTTGCAAGAAACCTCAAGTATAATATGACCACTTTTTCAATTTGTATCGAACAGTTCTGAATGTTCTCAGTTTAATGAGCATTTTCATTGCTACAAGACTGAGTGAAGAGTTACCGATCATTTCATTAGTTATGTCATCTTTCATGCTTTTGCTAAATGCAATGTGCGATGCATTTTCTCAGGATTGAGTTAATAGTAATTCTTAAAAAAAAACATTTCTTATTTTAACTTGAGATTCTTTGATGTTCAGGATTCTTCTTGTTCTTCCAAAGAGTTACAAAAGGATGGTGTTATCCTAGAAACAAGCCAATTGCCCTTAGCCGTCTCAGGTATTGTATTTATGTACCTAAGTATTTTTCTTTGTTTCCACTTTCTAATCTAAATACAGGTAATCCTTATTCCTTACAGAAAGCAAGTTCTGTTCGGGTCAAAATATAAGCCAGTCTCCAATATTTTCATTAGAAGAGCAGAACCGGAAGTCCAAGAATACGAGAAGTATGTCTCCTCTGTGTAAGAAAAGGAACAAATCAAAAGACAAGGTTTGCATGTACTTCATTTCTAGTTTATTTGGAACGTTCCATTCTCACAGAGATTTTTCTTTGAAGTATGGAAGTAAAGTATTGGGTCAAAGAAGTCATATTACGATTGTTTGGCTGCCCCAATGGATTTTAAGAGCATAACTGTTGATTTTTCTATGAAAGCCATACTTTGAGAAAAGTGGTTGGTTTTTGTACAATATTTCAAAAAAATGTGTGTTTATATCTTAAATTTTTTTCATTTAACTTATAGAGTAATAAAAAAAATTGGTGATTTTGTTTTTTTTTTATAGGAAACAGAAAACTTTCAGTTACAAAAAGATAAAGGAAGATATTACAAGAATGATTTTGTTGTTTTTATTCTTTAACATATCATGATGCTAGGGCACAACTTCAATCTTGAGATTCTTTAAGCCCGGTTTCCCGTCACCAAGGAATCAGGAACTTGCTGAAAGCACCCAAGATGGTAACATATCATCTGCTGGTATATTTTCAAATATCTTTGTCCTCTTTTATCCCTATGAATTGAATAAAGAACTAAAACTAGTAGCCTAGTTTACCTGTAACAGTTAATAAGCACCTAGAGTTGAAATTTATTTATATGATGGCAGATGGACATACTACTAGCGAATTAAGATTGTCTGATCATGGTGAACAAGGATGGAATTATAAAGTTGACGAAATCGACACTTCAGTTATCAAAGAGTTACCACCTGAAATTCAAAAAGAAGTATGGTCTTGGCTCAGGCCTCACAAACGACCCAATACGGGGAATCGAGATTCCACCATTGCTCGATACTTTCTACCTTCCGAAAGTAGTTGACAGTCTTTGGATGTTGTACTTGTAAATATATATGTTGTGCTATTACTGACTAGGAATCTCTGGTTAGTCTATGAGTGCTTCTGTCGCACCCTGCCCTAAATACCTATCAACTTAGGACTGGTTGTGACAATTGACCTTGAGGCCGTGCATGTGGTGTGTTTGGAGGACCGTTAATGCAAACAAGAATTAGGTTTATAAAATTCTTAACTCATATTTGACCCATTAATTATAATAACTAGTGGATTAACTCAAACTCAAGTTGTTGTTTCCCACGAGTCATAACTTATACCCCAATTGAGATTAATACTTTTATCTTATGTTAAATAACGTGCACCTCAAAACTCGTTTATTATAAGGTAAGTTATAATAATTTGCATTCTAAATATAATTTATAATAATTGATTGTTTATTATAACTTATTGTTTATAATTACTCATTTGGTGTTGGAAGCAGGGTCCAAGTGTGTAATGCAATGCAATTGAAATCTGAAGGTAATAAATTATATATAATGATTTTATACTTTTGAAACTTAGAGGCAAAACAAACACAAACATCATGGAAAGAGTGTAGAAGAAAGAGAAGTGAAAAATAGAAGCGAGGTAAAGAGGGGCGATGAAACCGAAAAGCAGAGATGTATGTATGTATGTGCCTATGTGGAGCAGTAAAATCAGAATACCAATACCAGAGTGGTAAAATCACAATATCCGTGGGCAGAAGGAAGGTGTATTAAAGAAACCAAGGCATTGGATTGGATTTTTTTTTTTTTTTTTTTTTTTTTTTTTTTTTTTTTTTTTTTTTTTTTTTTTTTTTTCCTTTTTTGAAAACAGCC
>JBBMEF010028440.1:0-16457 GCA_037832685.1 Sicyos baderoa | reverse complement strand
AGCAACTGTTTAGAAAGCACTGGCTCCGTCTTGGTAGCAAAGTGCAACTGTTAGAAAGCTACATTAACCTAAGTAAAAAAAGATAAAAGAGAATAAGTCAGGAAAGATAAAAGAAAAAGATAGGAAGTTAGCGACTTCCCAGTAAAGTTGTATGTTATCTAGATGATAAGCTAATCCTTACTGAGTAAACCTGTTTTACTCATCCCTACTTTTGTGGCTTTCCACAGGTAACTTGGAGCAGCGACACTGATGGCTGGAGAGCTGGATGGACCATATGGAATTAGATGTCATTAGTTATTTTCATTTCCGCATTATTTTATTAGACTCTGAAACTACCGTTTTAATACTAAACCACAGTTCTTTCTGCATGTAGTTGGGCACAGAGCCCTAGGATGTTTTGGGATTATGTCTGGATTCTTTTTATGTTTGAATAATAACGTTTGTTTGAAATTCTGGCCAGTAATGTTTAAAGAGTTTTCTTAAGTTTGTGAACAGTAATGTAGTTTTTGTTTTAAATCGGATCCAACTAATAGTCTTGTATGTTTAAATTAAAAGTTTTTAATTCATGCAAAGTTAGTAAAGACCTAGGTTTAGGACCTCTAGGAGGTCGGGTCTTTACAATAAAACACTCAAGAATTGTAACAACTCTGAGAAACTTTTGTCACTCCACCCATGTTTTGCTTTCAAATTATAAAGTCTAACCAGTGATGATATCTTGATAAAATCTTTACAATGAGGATATACAGGTTTCTTGGCATCCTCTAATGCTTCTTCAAATATAGAGATTTATCGTGAAAATAATTATGCGCAGCCTCAAACATCCCTTTAGGATCATCCGGGTCATCAACATTTTCCTCAACAAGAACATCATCTATTGTAACACTGTCCATATTTCTCTTCCTCGATACTGATTCTCCATGCCAAATTCATGTCTTATAGCTTTCATCAATATAACCATTACAAAAGAAATGGTCTCTAACTACATTCTCATTTTCGAACTTGGCATTCACACATTTCAAACATGGACAACAAACTACATTATTTGACTTCTTCCCTTTCGAATGTCGTATTGCATTGCTTATAAAAATCTCAACTCCTAAATTATATTCAGGTGACATTCGATCCTTAGACATCCACGACTTATCCATAGTCATGTTTATAAATCTAGCGCCAACTATAGAGAAATTTATATAACCTACAAATATTTTGAAATAAACTAGAGAGTTTGAGTCAAAAATTGTATAAAATACAACATGCATACATATATACATAACCAAATTACAAAATTTGCATTTTATCACAAATTTACAAATTAAGTGACAAATTTATCAAAAATTAAAATTTGCATTTTAGAAGATAATACAACAATATGACATTTGCCCAACATGCATTTATCACAAAAATTGAGTTAAAAAAACAATGTATTTAGAAGAATTGGAACAAACATACATTTGGAGAAAATGACCGAAAATGAAGTGAATAGAGATCTTGGAGATGCCGAAAATGGTGAAAATGGGTACTTCTAGGCTTCAAAGAGGGTGGAAATAGATAAAATGGGACAGAAATGTGAAACTCTAAGACTTGAGAGGTCGAAAATGGTGGAAAATGAGAAGAGGAAGAAGAGGGTTTTGTTGGAAGTGAGGTCTCAGGTAGAGAGAGAAGTGTATTTGGTAAAGTGAAAAGAAGAGAGAAAATCGAGACTGTTGAGCTGGCGCGTGAGAATGAAGGCCGGCGTTAAGTGACCGCCTTAAATTTAAGATATTGTAGTAGTAGTGACTTTGAACCATAGATTTTGAGATGAAAGGTCTCTTACAGAGTTTGAAGAAAACTTTTGAAAGAAAAAGATCGATTGTTTGTTTTGACAATTTATAGCTAATGTATTGTAGTCGGCTGATGGAGTAACGAACTCTAATCTTATGGGCATTTATAGAATTCCATCATCTTCCATCTAAGAATAGATAACTGTTAATTAATTAATTAGACAATAAATTTAACTAGTGGTTAATTATTAATGTAAATATATTAATAAAGACTCTTAATAATATTTACTCATTAAGTATTACTAAAAAATACATCACATATATTAATGTTTTTTTATAAGACTAAGTCATATGTATATAGAAAATAATTATAAAAATTGCTTAAATGACAAAAGACAGAAATACCCTCGTATTACTAGTAATATTATTTATAATTAATGCAATATTTATGGATTTAGATTTAACGTATACAATATTCGAAGTAATCAAGAATTATACTATATTTAATTATAACATTCTTGAGCAAAAAATTATTTAAAATATTGCAACATGCTTCTATCTTTTATTATTATTATTATTTGCCAAAATATTAAGCTTTTGTTACTTTATTTAAGGTAAAACTTTAGGAAAAACTATTTTTTTTAGTTCTTTAAAGTTTGGGGGCGTAGTTTTTATTAAGTCTATATGTTTCAAAACAAACTCTTTTATTTCTACAATTCAATAATATTTAATTGTAATCATTGAAATAACAAAATCATAAATACATGACATAATATTTTTTTTTACAGTGTACATGACGTAATATTGTCTTAAATGATAATGGGACTAATTTTATATTTTAATATATTAAGAATAGGTTATTTGAATCTTGATGTGAATTAAAGTCTTTTTTTAGATTATAACAATTAGCAGGTGGAGGAGACTCGAATCCAGGACCTCTAAGTTATTAGGTATACATTAATATCACTTGAACTTATTGTTTATCGTGAATTAAAACATAATTAAAATGTCAAAGATAAACTTACTTAATTTTAAATATAGAAACCAAATAAAAATTATATCTCAAACCTTCCCACTAAATATGTAATTTTCTGTAAATATACGGAGTAAAAAGTTGTCAATCTATAAGTTTAGATATCTGTATAAGTCTATAAAATATATATATTTTTTATGTCAATATTTAATTATATTCTTGTTTCTTTATCACCAATTATTATTATAATCAAACATTTAGAAGGGGTTTTGCATTATACTTTTTTTAGAAAATTAAACAAATAACAAGCCGATAAAACTTGTACATAGTCGATATATGTGATTCAAAGTTCAAATATTAAATTGTTACTTTCATACACGATAATTTACGAACAAAAATCGACAAAAATTGAATCGATGTAGCTATAGATATCTTATATTTATTTATTTAAGTTATATGTATCACACTGCATATAACTCTCATTTATATATATATATAGTCTTTCATACCACATCATTGATTTAAATTAATCATTGTTGATCCAGACAGGGATCGGTCGTACTTTGACATGAGGGTTCTCTCTTTGCATGATCACGGGAGCGATGTCGGATTTTACACCAAGTTCAGGCCAAATATGTTTCTCAATAACTACAATAATAAGAAAATACCTACGGGTTAATTATATTAAAAAATACATTATTCATGTTATCAAATTTTCACGATGGATATCATCTATAATTAATCCAAGTAAACATATTAATCAGTGACATATTTCTTACAATGCTTACATGGAATGACCTATATCATATACATAATACATGTTTAAGGATCTTTTAAACCGTAATTTTAAAGTTCAAAAACTTAATAAAAAAACGTCGAAAGTCAAAATTAATGGAGTGACATCTGGAAAAATATTTTACAAACCAAAATTTAGCATTTTTCATCAAAAAAAATTAAATGGTCATAATATATTTTTTACCATTTTTTTAAAGCCTTTGTATTTTGATTTTTTTTTTTTTTCCTTTTTTTTCTTTTCAGTTTAGGGTTATTTTTTAAAATTTAGATCTAGATATTTTTAAAACATTTTTTAAAGTTCAAATATATTTTTTAAACTTTTCAAAGATGTTTACACAAAACTCATACTTCAAAGATATATTTAAAATTTAAACCACTAAATAAGACAAGTAAACAAAAAGTTAATTACAAATTACAATTTTTGGTACAATATTACGGAAGGATAGGCTTTCTTTAAGAAAGATAATAAATTGTCTTAATCCTTTTAAATTATGTTAAATTGAAAAACTACTTCACACGAAGATTTGAACCATCCTTGAAACAATGTTAACGAATTAAAAATAAAGTTAAAGGATGAACATACCGATAGTTGAAGTGGTCGACATCTTGAAACCTTGTTTTTTCTCCTTTTCTATTGAGTTTCATTGGAAGATAGTGTGGAATTTATAGCCATTTTGTAAGGGTCAAAATTGTACTTAAGCCAGGGAAGATGCTTCTAACTTAATAAAAATAAAAAATAGATAAAAAATTACCAACATATTAAGCTTTTGTTGCTTTATTAAAAATAAAGTTTGAGTAAAAAAAATTCTGTGTGTACATGTTTAGAGATTGAACCTGTTAGTGAAAGGGGTTTTGCATTAAAAAATTGAAAAAAAAATGTTTTTTTTGGGTGTATCACCGTTTATTAAATGTTTGGAGGATTTGCATGTATAGCAAAATATGGCAAAATAATTTCATGTATAATAGATTTTTAAAAATAATACTTGTGTAGCATAAATTAAAAACGGATTAAGTAAAATTACTTAAAAACCCATAATAAAAAACTGGGCTTATTTCTATCACTTCACTTGTTTATTTCTATCACTAGACTTACTGGATTTCTATCACTAGACTTAATAGATTTCTATCAAAAAAATTTCTTTTTTTTTACTTAATAGATTTCTATCACTTATTTTTTTTTTTGAAAAGATTTCTATCAACACTAATTTATTTCTATCATTTGCCTAATTGATTTCTATCATTTTTTTTTTTTAAAGATTTCTATCCGCACTAATTTATTTTATTTGATCTGATATTCTATCACTAGTCGAGCTGATATTCTATCACTAGTCGAGCTGATATTCTATCATTGGTTTGATTCAATTTTACCAATATTTTAATTCAATTCTATCACTATTCGATCTGATTATTCTATCACTAGTCGATTTGATGTTCTATCACTAGTTAAGTTGTGTCACTAATAGAATTCAATCATATTTTTTAATATGCTCATGTTTTTGTCATATTCTTGAATATGCTTCTGTTTATGGTATTGATTGATATTGACTTCTATTGATTGAAGGAAAAAGAAGAAGATGATAGATATATATCACTAGACTAATAGATTTCTATCACTAGACTAATAGATATCTATCACTAGACTAATAGATTTCTATCACTAGGCTAATAGATTTCTATCACTAGACTAATAGGATTTCTAACACTAGACTAACTGATTTCTATCACTAGACTAATTGATTTCTATCACTATGCCTACATATTAAAAAGTAAAATAGATTTATATCACTAGACTTATTGATTTCTATCACTGAACTAATTGATTTCTATCACTGGACAATTTGATTTCTATCATTTAGGAAATTAAATAACTTCTATCACCAAATACGAAAGGGTTAGTGGCATTTTGCTTTCATTGTTTGGTTTATCACTTAGCAAATCGATTGACTTCACAGTTGAAGACAAAAAAAAGTGAACCGAATTGAAACTGTTTATTTAAAAAGAAAAAGATGTTTTTTCACTTTTTTGAATACAAGTTGAGGAGGAGATTACAAATACCGATTTCAGAGATTGAACCTGTGACGCGGGTGTTGAACTGGTTTACAACTAAACAATGAAATCATTGCGCCAATGATCCATTCGTTATTTCAGTTAGTCTACTGATAGAAATCAGTTAGTCTAGTGATAGAAATCATCTAGTGATAAAAATCAGTTAATCTAGTGATAGAAATCTATTAGTTTAGTGATAGAAATCATTTAGTTTAATGATAGAAATCTATTAGTCTAGTGATAAAAATCAGTTAGTCTAGTGATAGAAATCAGTTAGTCTAGTGATAGAAATCAGTTAGTCTAGTAATAAAAATCTATTAGTTTAGTGATATAAATCATTTAGTCTAGTGATAGAAATTCATTAGTCTAGTGATAGAAATCAGTTAGTCTAATGTAACATATAAACAAAAAAAACTGTATCAAAAAGTGGACAAGGCCCAAATGTGTGTTTTCATGACCCAACGTTCTAACTATTTACTAAACAAGTGCAAACATCAATTAACAGATTTGGTCGTAGCATATGACATAAAGAGGAGCAAATTTCACTAATCTTTAACAATAATAGGACGTCTCCCAAAATGTGTATTAAAAATTGGAGGCTAGGTTACAAATCCACAGTAGGGATCCAGGAATCTTCCAAACCCCAAATATTACAGATTAAAAAATCTCAAACATACATAATGATCAAATTCTATACACAAACCCTCACGAATTCCAAAAATTTTTGAAGAAGAAACCAACATGCTCAGAGATCAGGCAGATCGATAGCACGAAACAACTCAAACTCGGAACTCCTCGTCAACAATGCTCCCTAAAAAACAACACAGAACCTCGTTGAGAACGCATAAACTTGTAGATCGGAAGAAGAACATGGATCGAGTCGCAAAAGCACGGCCAAAAATGAAATCGTCAAACGAGCATCGCCAGTTCTTCGGCTACATGGAAATCCCAGATCTGGAGGTCGCCGTGGTTGCAGAAACGTCAACGGTGGTCGCCGGAAAGTGAGAAACTGGAATAGAGAAGAGGCGAAGAGTGGAACAACGAAGCAAACACAAGTGCTTGACCACCATTAGAGGCTGAGAACTTCAATCACATGACATGGCCCAGTTTTCTCAACCTTAAACGGATCCAGCCAATTTATTTTTCAAACAAAATTTGAAAAAAAGAAGGAAGGGAAAAATTGAAAATTTAAAAGTAGTGTAGCAAAATCTGGTACAAATGAAATATTTTGGGAATTTTGCTATAATTTTAATACCCAAGCCAAAATCTGGTAGCTGGAGTAAATTCCCTAAATGTTATTATAATGAGACGAGGTTTAATTTTTTTTTAATTTGATTTCACTCTGAATGAATGTTGTTGAACTCCTAATTATATTGGTTATACTTTCTCATCCAAGTAAAATTATTAAACTCAATCATCATCAAATGGTTTAGGCCCCATTTGATAACCATTTCGTTTTTAGTTTTTAGTTTTTGTTTTTAATATTTTAAAAACAGGTTCGTTTCATTACCAATTTTAGATTTTGTTTTTAAAATTCTAAAAACATTTTTAAAATATTTAAAAGAATTATAAAATCTAAAAAAAGTAGCTTTTAAAAACAAGGTTTTGTTTTTGTTTTTAAAAAAGTATCAAAGAATCAAGAATAAATAGTAAAAAACTAAAAAAAGTCAAGGGAAATGTGAAATCTGAAAACAAAAACACAGTTATCAAACATGTTTTTTGGTTTTCAGTTTTTAAAAACAGAAAACTGAAATGAGTTATCAAGCATATACTGTTTTTATTTTTCAAAACAAAAAATCAAAAATCAAAAATAAAAAACTAGAAACAAAAAACAAAAAACAAAATGGTTATCAAACGAGCCCTAAGTGATCCAGTTTTGAAAAACTAAGAGATACGAGTTTAATTCATGGTAACACCTTAGAATTGTTTTCATGAAAAATGGATATCTAAATTACTACATTTGTTTTTGCATGAATATTAGATACCCTAACATTTCAAGATGCTCGTAACTTAGGATCACATAAAAAACGTGTAATAGCCTGAGTTTTCACTACGGTTCTCCAGATATAATTTTCAGTTGATTCGGTTGGTTCGTTACTGCGGTTTAGCTTTAAAGGGTAATTTGGTAAATTCACCTTTAGGGCCAGTTTTGTGATTTAATGAGCTTCTGGGTTTGTTTTGTGATTTCAAGGCATATGGGGTTATAAATGCGATTTGGGAGTTTTTGCCAAGTGGTCGATTAGTAGGAGATCGATCAGTTTTCCATTTGACGCTTTTTTCATCTTTTCGTTCAGATGAAATACCAGAGAGAGTTATCGACCAATTCCCTTATCCATCAATCTTCTTCTTCTTCTCCTTTGCTAATCGACATCAAGACCAGTCGTGACACTCTCGCGCCTGCACGGCATCGCACGCCTGTGCGTTTCCTCCGCCATTGGCTTGTTTCAGCCAATCGCCATGATGCATGCCTGCTCAGCCGTTCTCTACGTGTCCTGATCGCCAGTCGTTGATCCTCGCACGTGAGCAGCGCGCTCCTTTGCTTTCAGCCACCCGCGTTCACGCCTGTTAGCCACCATAGCAAAAAACCCTCGTTGATCGGCCACGTCGCTGTTATGTAGATGCGCACACTTGTTCACCTTTGTTGCAGCGATCCACGCCGCAACCGCACGCCCGTGCTCACCACAGCCTCGCGCACGCTTTTAGGCATTCGTCGTGCCTTGTCGAGTTTTCGTTTGGGGCTTGAGTTAACCTCCATCCCTGAGTTTTCTTTTTAATTTAAGTTTTTTTTATTGATTAAATTAGAATTATTTGTTTAAGTTGTGATCTGTTCGTGATTGGTATCTACAGCTCAATGAGCAATATTTTATCTATTCTTTGTTGTTTCATGTAAGGATTTATTACCTAGTTCTGTGGACCCTATACTATATCATTGATTGTATCTAATGCATTGTGTGTTAAATTATTCCCGAGCATGTTTAGGTAGATACTCTGTTGAGATGATGATCTGTCTATGAATACTAGCATGTATCAATTCCATGTTGTTTGTATTATTATCTGCTAGGGATGACTACTATCTATTGATATGTGTTGATATATTTTAGGGAACTGAGCATGTAGAATTCTTAAAAATATATCTTGTTAGGTTGTCGTCATCTAGAGGCTTTGAGAGGATGTTGGTGACTCTTAAATAGAGTAGGATTTTCGCATTACTTTGCATCATTATTCGCGTTCTTTTATGAAAGATTTAATGCGTGTGAGTAAAAATAAGAAGAAAAATGTGTAATTCGCTAAAAAAAAAAGCATTAGGAGAACAAAATGCGGAATATGAATTACAGTGCGTAAAATGACAAAAAATATAGCATGTTTAGCATGTATTTCGCAAGGCTTATGCCGATTAATGTTTTCGCAAGACTTAGCCCTAGCGGAGCAATGCGATGCTGACTTTCACAACAGGTGATTTCGAGCAACGGATGCTCGGGAGACAACTGCCAACGCATTATAAAGCAAATAAGGAAATGATCATTTGGCAGCACAAAGTTGACTAACCAGACAATTAAGAGACAGTCTGCTGAAATCAAGGGATTCTTGACTTATACAAAGGAAAGTATCGTGTGATTAATTCATACTGACCACGCATCACGATGTGGTATAGTGGTAAGTGATTAAATCATAGAAAGATAAGATTTTATTAATTAAAATCCCTCAGTTCGTAATCGTGGCATTACACAAGTATACATAATCGAGAGTGCAGTAAGTGATAAGTATTTATATTTATATCGATACTCACAAAGATTGATGTCTAGATTTACACCTTAAAGAACAGAGTCAAAAGAAATAAAAGAAAATATTTTGGTTTTAAAAAAGAGTTTGTTGTTAGTTTTCGAAATACAAACAGATAAAGTAAATAAAGAAATTAAACATGCAATGCAATGAGTAAATTTTCACTAAACAATCCTAGAAGTTGTTAGGCGCGAGGCTAGCTAATGCAAATCGTGCTTCCTATATGATTGAATGCTTCCGCATGTCAATGGTTTGTGAAGAACGTGCTTCGGCATCGACACTGCATCTGAGAACTAGGCAACGCAAGTAATAGTGAGGTTATTCCTAACTCCCTAAATAACGAACAACAGTTCGTACAACCTATCATAGCATACTGGGTCTACATGCACATATTCCTTCCAGAATATTGCAAGGCTCATGTGTGGCTAGCAAGACGACACATGAGTATAAATTAAGCACAACAGTGTAAGTGTAATTAGCATTCGAACCTAACGTTCAACTAATCATGTAAGTAAAGAAAATACTCCTATAACGTAATCATAGTTTCAAAACAAGGTAAAAGTTAAACCAGCCAATTTTATTCATCCAAAATTGTTTATCTACTACAACTACTCCTAACAAAAATAATTAAAGTTGGAATTGATGCGAATGTAAAGTGCGCAATCCCCTTGTCATCAGCTTCCGCAACACAACCGGTTTCCTCTTGAGATTCAGCCTAACCCTTCAATTAGTCGGCCATCCGATCAACTCACCCGACTTTGAACCTTCTTCTGGATATTTATAGTGTGAAAATTACTTGGTCAGAAAGTCTGATCGAGCAGTAAAATCTTCATAAATGAAATCTCGTGATTTACTTCCTCTAATTGCTCTAATTGACATCGTCATAATGACTGGTTTTATTCTCTGGATTGTTTCCTTGTCGATGTCATTTCTCGAAGGCAACTGCCATGTCAGTATGTTCATCGTATGTGCTTGTTTCCATCAGTGCGTCTCAGCTCCATGATTCTCTTTCTCGCATAATCCATCAAAATGTGATCTTTAAGTGCGTTTTCCTGTCTGTTTCCGCATAATTGTAAAAGTGATGCTAAAATATGTATGCATGCAGAATTCTACATTTTAAGCTCATTCTTATTCTCTTCGCACTCATCTTTTCTCTAATCTTAATCATAATGCACACTAATGCAGCCTAATTTATGCTCTATTTGAGAGTTATCAAACCCTCAAACTTAAATTCTTGTGCTCAAGTAATGCATAGCTGCCTAGCTATTATTTCATTTTGATTCAGCATGAAACTTCAATTCTTCGGTCTACTTTGCATGCCTCATCGTATTTTTATCCTTCGCTAAAGAAAGCTACCTTCTTATTCACCCGTTCAACATTTCCAAACATTTAGCACGAGTTTAGAATTTTCCTTACCATGGCTAATAGATTGTACCTCATCACAAGTCGTTCCATTCACTATGTCTATCATATCGCAATCACATCTAGTTTAAAGTTTTCCTAACTTAGTCTGTCATGCTCTTACATAGGTTCTTAACCCTTCGAAGATTTATGCTAATACTAAACGCCTCTGGCTCTTCTTCTTACATAGGATCAGCTTCAGTCACCACCTATGGCTCTTGTTCGGGCTCTGGTGATTTTTCTTCATCGCTATCGATAAGAAGATACGAAGTAAACAACTTCCTCCGATCCTCTGTCCGTCCGAAAAACTTACCACTTTTGGTTCGCCTCATATTGGCGCTACCATTCTCTAAGTCCTGCTCAACAACCATTTTTTCCTTGCCACTTGACTTCTTTGAAGACGACATTCTCAAGCATACTTTTCTTTCTGTGTGGTTTGTGAGCTTGGGAAAATATGATATCGTTCTTGTTTCTTAAATAGAGGTTGTAAAAAAAAACTTTGTTTTGGAAATAGTTTATGCAATATTTGTAATAGGTTGAAATATGTCGAAATATAGTATCATATATTTTTATAAAACATATTTGTAGGTCTATAAATTGAATCATAGATGAAAAAATGAGGGTAACATAACCCGAGAACCCAACCCAACCCAACCCGAAAATCTAGGGTGGGTTGGGTTGGGTTACATTTATGCATAGGGTGTGATGGGTTGGCGAATTGACCAACCCAAAAAGTTGGTTGGTCCAAAAAAACCATTCAACCCTACCCAACTCGGACCATGAACACCCCTAGCTCCTTTAGCTCCTTCAATTCAACTGGCGCCATACGGTAAGGAGCTTTCAAGATGGAAAGGGTTCCCGGCTAAAGCTCTATTGTGAAGTCCACCTCTCTCTTCAGCGGCAAACCAGGCAATTCCTCGGGAAAAATGTCAGCAACATCTCGCACCACCGGCACTTGCTCAACAACTTGTCACGGCTCTCTCCGGACATCTTTGCTAAGAAGCCCCAAGCTCCACGAGCTAACAAACGATGGGCCTTCACTGCATAAATCATTGGCGGACACACTCCTTTATGGATTCCATGAAACTTTAAACTAGGCCTGCTCGGCGGCCTGAACACTACCTCTTTTCGGTGACAATTAATTATCACATGGTACTCAGCTAACCACTTCATGCCTAAGATGACATCGAAACCGCTCATTTCCGACCCCCACTCACTTTCTCACTAGCTAGCATACTAACTCCTGAAGGAGTGGCAACATATAACTCATAACCTAGGGGCTCTACAGGCATGCAAGCAAAACCAACAAAAGCATAAGAAATGAAAGAGTGGGTAGAACCCGAATCAAACAATACAAATGCTAAATGGTCAAGAACTAAGAGCGTACCTGCCACTGCAGCATCGGTTCGCTCAACCTCCTAGCGAGTCGTGGCATACACTCCCCCTGCTGTTAAACTGGTTGAACTGCTGCTGCTCTTTGGCTACAAGCCCGGGCCTGGTGTCCCTCTTTCCCACAAACATAACAAGTCTTGTTGTTGGTTCCATAAACCCTCCAATGCGTCTTTCCACAAGTATTGTAGGACGACGGTGGGTTCCAAGCTCCCTGTTGGCGAGACTTGAACTGATTCTGGTTCCTTCGCTGATCTTTCCCCTGATAGGAACCCTGGCGGTGCTGACCGCCTGCATAGAAGTTGTTCGAGGCCTCAAACTTCCTTTTCTGCCCCGCAATCACTGGGGCTCTCTGAACAGGCAAAACAACCAACGTCTGTTCCTGTCTTTCCTTTTAGTGGTATATTATGGCTAACTCAACCGCTCTCTCGTAAGTCTCGGGTGCATGGGCCCTAACAAAATGGGACACTACATGTCTAAGGCCAGCGACAAATTTCTTGATCCTCAGCTCAGGAGTGGAAATCAGTTGCGGTGCGAAGTACCCATACTCTGTGAACTTCCGCTCGTATTCCTCTATTTAATCTATTCCCTGCTTTAGGTTGGTGAACAACTTAACCATCTTCTCCTGCGCCTCTACGCTGATGTACTTGGCTTTGAAGGTTGTTCTAAAGAACTCCCAGGTAGCAGGGGGACCCAGCTTGTCTCGCACCCATAACAGAATCCCACCACCATTCGGCGGTACCGGATAGCACATGCGCAACACATCTTGCCTTCTGCACCTCAGGGCAGGACATGACCATAAATGTATACTCCAGGTTGGCTACCCATCTCACTGTAGTCAGAGTGTCTCCTCTAGCGTCAAATTTATCAGGTCTCCACTTGACGAAATCGTTTAACCACTTTCCTAAATCTGCGGCACCCTCGGCCTCAACAGGCACTCCCCCGGCCCCAACAGGCTCAACAACAATTTGCTCACGCGGAGCTGGCGGTGCCTGAGGAGCTAGGGCTTTGTGCTGGACCAAACGGGTTAGTTGCTCTATCTGAGCACGAGACTCCTCCCTCTACGTAGCTAATTGGGCATTCAACTGGACCCGGGACTCCTCCCTCTAGGCCTCTAACATGGCTTAAGTCTCGGCTCTCTGCTCTACCCTTTAGTCGTTCAACAAAGTGACCATCCACAATCTCATAGACGCGGCGAACTCTACTCCTGGAGCTATCTCTGGAGGCACAGTCGTCTCCACGCCATCACTAGGCGAATCAAACACTGAAGCTGTAGGTGGCCTCTTATTTGCCTCCCCTTGGGACGATGTCCCGGCTGCGTCTGAGCCAATGGTAACACCCTGGTTGGCGGGCCTCCCTCTTACTCTTCATGTAGTGGCCATGCTGGCAATCTACCCCCCAAGTATCAACGAATCAGAACCTCGTTTCCACGCTACAAACAACATGTACAAGCTAGATGCAAAACACAATCGCAATTCTTAACCCTTATATAATGAACTTACAGACGTACGTGATGACTGTTGGAGTGCAGAGATCATGGGAGACCACCTACAATAATAGGTCAGCCTACAGAATCTGTGAGTCTGGGCTCTAATATCAATTGTAAAGACTCGACCCGAATAGGGTCCTAAACTAGGTCCTCACGAATTTAAACAACATTCCTCCCTGCAAAGAGTTTTTAAAACAAAACAGTTTAACAACAACCAGTTCAGACATCCATATATTATTCATAAAAGAAATCCCTAAGGGCTTCGTGCCCTGTCTACATGCATTCAAATTCTCAGTAAAACATAACACAGTTTTTACTCAGAGTTTCAATAAATGTGGAAATAAAATAAAGAAGCATCCTCGTGATCCTCCAGCAAGCTCTGCTAGCCATCATGTCGTGGTCCCAAGTTACCTAGTGGAAAAGACCACATAAATAAGGGTGAGCGACGAGTCACTCAGTAAGAATCCCCAACCGGGGTACATTACGATGAATCACATCATCTAGCTCTAACATACATGCAAGCTCAAGATAAAAGGAAAACAAATGAACACATGGCTAATCAGCCTAAGAAGAGGAAGCCATCACATGGTCTTACTATGCTGCCCAACTCGGGTCTTACTCAAAGAGTTCTTGTAACGGCTCTGGTTTTTGGATCGTCAGATAAGGTTAGTCTTGGCCGTTACGATTTATCGTTGGTTTATTTTAAATAAGAATTCTTGTTTTCTTGGTCTTTAAATGGTGTTTCTTGGTTTTCTTGGTTTAAGGTGCAAGATTGGCTCTTGGGTTTCCTTGTTTGAAAAGGAGAAGAATAAAAGAATTATTTAGTGAGCTTGGTGGGTTTCGAACTCGCGCCCTAGCGAAGGTTGGAGTGGTTTGAAAAGAGGGAAAATAAGGTTTTATTAAAGTCCCTCGGTGGGGATCGATGGCGAGATTTTTAGGTAGTTTTAATTAAAGATTAAAGAAAATCAAGAAAAGGCTTTTTGGGGGGTTTTGCGTATTCTTCATTCTCTCTATTGCACACAAAAAGGGTTTCCAACCGTCTTCTCGTTCTTCATCGTTTCGCTCGCCGGTTTGATCGCAAGGTAAACTCTCGTCTCTTGTTCTTCCTTGATCCCAATTTCTGATGTAGGGTTGTTCTTTGATGAGTTGTGTTGTGTTGTTTGCTGGGTTTTGTTCTTGTTTGCCTTCACCAAACCAGCAGCGCCGGAGCACTACGATCGCCTTCAACGCCGTCGGACTCAGCCAGCCAGCGCAGCAGGTCAGTTTCCCGGTCGATCACTCGCCTCCATCGACAGCCAGCAGCCCGATCCCACGCACCCGACTCGCCGTGTCGCACCGCACGCTGTAGTTCCCATCGTTCGCGTTTGCTACAGCGAATCCGCACGCCAGCAGCCCTCGACTTGCCATCCAGCTTGGATGCGCTTCGCCACAGCGAACAACCTCTACTCAGCAGCGTGTTGAGTGTTTTGCCTTTGTTCGAGCAGCCAGTTTCGCGACTTTTAGGTAAGCCTAGCTCCTATCCACCTCTTATTTTGCGGGCTGTTCTCCCGTGTTCACTTAGTTAGTTATGAATGTGTGGTTTTGTATCTTATTAGGTTCTTGTGTGGCTTTGGCAGCTTAGGAGGTCGTTTGGTTGTTCTAACTGTTATCCGACTTCGAGGTAAGGATTTTTTACCGTGATTAGTGGACAATTTTTGGTTCTTTTAGGCTGGTTGTATGTTTGTGAATCACGTTAATTACTTGTCTCACTTAGATATTGTTTTCATGATGTAGTAAATAGTTGCTTGTATATGTATAGGGTTGTTGATTACCTGATGCCATGTTCTCCTGTTTAGTTGTCATGTTCTGTTAAGTTCATTGATGTATGGAAGCATGAATTATCTCGCTATTTTACAACGAAAAGGTAGTATCATGCTAGGATGTTTTGAATGTTCTTAAGCTTGTAATTAGTGACGGTTGTATGTGATGATGAAGACTGTCATTTCTGGAATGTTGTTATCTATATCTTTTAGATAGGATTTGCAGGAGTCATCATTCAAGCATGTGGCAAGGACACGAGACAATACTCCGTCTCTGACCCGTCGCTGTGGTTTAGCTTACCATGGGACAACCTAGTCTGCAATCTTGGGCGAAGGAGGCCACAGTAGAGCCTATAGGATTGGGAGGATGACGCAGCTTGTCTTGTCCCCGACCGTCGCCACGATCTCACCGTGCCGACGAGGTTCCAAGATTGCCGCCTTTAAGCAGGACCGGTCCATTGGTACGAGCCTACCTTGGACGTATCCTAGCTACATGCGTATGGTGGTTAGGGCTGACATCGGTTTCGTGTGAGGTCTCGCACCCCCGATGTTCGGCGACACCCATCTGAGTCTTAGGGCTGTGTACCTGGACTAGGGCAGTTAGCCCTCGACCAAGCTTTTACCTGGTTCCAGCATCATGAGGTCCATTAGCGCACTTCTCATTACAGCGCCGAGTGGAGAGCTCCCTCGGGATCTTGAGATAGTGCACCCATAGTAGAAAGTCAAGTTAGACGGGCAAGTTTTGAGAGCTCGAGACTACATTTGTGTTGAAAAAACCTAAAGGTGTAAGTCCGCAAAATAGCAATCTTATAGGTTAGCAGAAAGCAGTATGTGTTTTAGAAACCCGAGCGGTTTCGAGAAAAAAAAGTATAACAGAAAGTAAGAATGAACCTATGAGTTGTTTGTTGAGAAAAGTAAGAAAGTGTTATTGACTTGCATACCATTAGTTGTTGTTAAGTGTTAACGTATTGTACCCCGGTCGGGGATTCTTACTGAGTAAACTAGTTTTGCTCACCCTTATTATT
>JBBMEF010028429.1:0-39828 GCA_037832685.1 Sicyos baderoa | reverse complement strand
TTGTGGGGGAAAACCTCACTTTATTTCCGTTATGCTTTTAAGAAACTCTGAGTCTTATTTATTGTATTTCATTGCATGTAGTTGGGCATGGAGCCCTTAGACTTTGTTTAACTGAATTTTGGATTCCTAGTTTTATTATGAAATGAAAGAACGTTTTCTATTTGAATTATCTGGCCAGATGTGTAATGTTATTTGTTAAATGCATTTATTGTTTTTAACTGATGGAATCCTAGGTCGTAAATGTTTGTTTTAATTCCGCTTTAAATGCAAGCAAGTAGTAAAGACTAGGTTTAGTTCTGTTAAACCGGTCGGGTCTTTACATTAACCGACCACAATGAGAACCTAATAAAACAAATAGCCAATTCGAAACCATGACTTTAGCTAAGCTTGGAAGCAAAGCTTTCGAAGAAGGCTGAAATAACCTCGTCACCACAACAATGGAAGACTTTTGAAGGCCTTTGGGGGGTAATCCTTGGATCATAAAGACTACTGAGGTACGTGACCCCACCAAAGAAAATAAGGGGAGGATCGATCCCGAAAGAGATCTAACCTTGCCCCGGATCGAATTCACCAAACACCAAATCAAGATCCCCTTGTCTACCAAATCAAAATGGGAACGGAACAACAAAATCCACCTAATTCCAAAAGAAAAGAAAAGAGAAGCAAGCAGACCAAAACAAACCAAAAAACTCACTGGTTCAACTAAACATCTAACTATAAAATAAACCAAAGTCGGTTCAACCGAACCGACCGGTTTATTCAACAACCAAGCCGGTTCGAAAGAACCAACCCGAATTTTAGCCCTAAAAACCCTAAAAGTAACATCTAACCTAATCTTTACCTCGAGCCCCGCGCTATCCAGCTGGTCGTCATCTTCGTCGGCCAACACTCCCACCGACTTCTTCTCCATCGTCGCCGTCATCATCCGAGCGAAGGTCGCTTTCATCTTCCTCTTCTCCGCGCAGCCTCTCTGCAGATCCTTATCCTTCTTCCGGTGAGCTTTTCCTCGGTCAAACGGCGACGTTTCAAAACCAATCCCTTTCCTTCCTCTCCTTTTCAATGACTCTTCCTCTTTTCCCCCACCCTTTCCTCTCCAGACCACCGAAGAACCCTTCTTACCCCCCAAAACCAGCAAAACCTCTCTAAAAAGCATTTTTCAGCTCCTCAGCCAAACCCGAACCAGCTCCATTGGAACTCCAAGAACGCCGTTCCCATCTCTAGAGAGAGGGAAGGCCCAAAAACGCACCTTGATGTGCCCACCAACACTCACCGGACGGTCTCTAAAGTGACCTTCCCTGAGCCCACCGAGAGACTTTCTCTTACTAAAAGAAAGTGAGAGAGAGCCTCATCTCTTCTCCCATTTTCAGTCTTTTTTGAAAGTTCATGAGGTTAATGAGAGATGTTCAACTCGTATGTCTTGTTCGTTTTGAGAGCCAAGTCCAATCAATCAATAAATCATTTGACTCTTTACACTTTGTAGTAAAATGATATTTCAGCAAATTTTTTGAAAGATACGAAATTGACAACGAACATAACCCAAAATGTCAACAACATAACTTAAACAGGCCAAAGTTGATGGCTTAACCAAGAATAATTAACATGTTTTTTTTTTTTTTATTTAAAGACAACATGTTCGAATTCTCTAACACAAGTATTGTTATAAGTAAAATTCTCCTACAAATGAATGTGGAGGAGAACTAACATTTGGCTTATGTTTTAAATCAATTTTAGGATTCTCTTAACCATTCATAACATGTGATGTAATACGAGCTTGCCCCATTTAGATGAAAATGAGAGAGTAGATAGGGACAAAAAAAATACTTACTTGCTAAATGAGGATGAAGACGAAGAATGTATTTTCCATCCATGTTTCTCATTTTCCTTGTTTTTCATCATGTTTATATTTTTTATTTATTTTTAATATATATGTATACACGATAAAAGTATGAATATTTTCTTAAAATATTTAATATATAATTGAAAATTAATAATTATTTATTATTAAAAACTAACTATTAACATGGATTAAAAGTTAAATATTTGATAATTTATGAAAAATATATATTGAATTGAGATTTGAAAAAAATTAAATAGTGAACTTTATTAAATTTCAACTATTATGGAGTAACCCAATTGATCATAGAGGGTCTTGAGGTGCATAAGGTGATGAGTTTAAATTTTATGATGGCCATAGGAATTAATTTCAAATTATATATATAAAGTTTTCTTAACATCCAAATGTTGTAGGGTCAGGCGATAGACATAAGTCGAGGTGCGCTTGTGCACGCAAGTTGGCTCCGACAGTAAAAAAAAAAAAAAAAAACAAACTCGATTAAATTTCTATATATTAAAAAGAGTGACGAGAATGAAGACGGTAAAGCTATAATTCCCACATTTTTGTTATGGGGATAATCCAATGATTTTCGTGGAAGAAAAGTGCTTGGGGCGCCACAACCCACAAGTTGTTTCTTCTCCAACACACTGAACCAGAATCACTCACTGGACTTTCTTTTTCACAAATTACAAATCCAAAACCAGGAAGTGACAAAAATCGCCATAACTCATCTTCCTCACCTCTCCATTTAACTGCGCAATTACTGCCTTTTAATCCAATTCCCCTATTCCAACACATTTCCCCTTCATTCTTCTACAGTGCCATTTTCAAAGCTCTTCAAATTTTCAAATTCTTTTCTAAATTTTGGTATCCCCCATTTACTCCCAAACCAAACCCACCATTTTTCTTTCAATTTTGATCTGGGTTTTTGAGATTTCATTGTATTGGCTCTCTTCTGTGTGGTTTTGGGTCGATTTTGTTTCGATTTGAGCTGTAATGGGCGGAGATAATTTGGACCCAGTTGAGGGAAGTGGCAATGGAGGCTGTTGATTCATCGATTTACATGCATTGCTTCCATGGGTAAGGGCGAGGAAGAACAGCCGCTGGCGGTTGGAGTGGGTTCCTCTGAGCGTTCTGGCCGGAATTTGGCGAACCGATGCGGCGGCGGCGGATGTTGTGGGATTCGTAGGCTGATTGCGGTGAGATGTGTGTTCTTTCTGCTACTGTCGGCGGCCGTGTTTCTTTCTGCTATCTTTTGGCTGCCGCCATTTCTCTCTGATGGAGATTGGCCGGATCCGGCTCTTGATTCTACCTATAGAGGTGGGAACCTTTATCAATTTTGTTTGTTCATTGTTTTCTTTTGTTGAGATTACTTAGTCGGGGTCTTGTTGCCCGATCAGCAAGCGGGGATCTTGCTGACCTAGGTGTTCAAGAGTGCCCGGGTGGAGGCTCGGGCACCGCCCTGAAACCTAGTTGGGTTTATGTTTTTGTTTAAAGTTGTATGCATTGAGCCATATATTGTATCATGAGAGTTCACTTTATAAATTCTTTAAAACCCTAGTCTATTTTGACTAAACATTTGTATTCTTATCTCCTTAGTAAAATAGTTGTAAAGTTTACTAGGGCTTTGGGATAGATCTGGATTCCTTTGTTGGGTGTTGTTATTGGAGTACCAACCCTTGCTATTGTTATTTCTGAAGATATAACCAAGGAATGGATAGCCAAAAGAAGTAGAGCTCGAGTGGCATAAGCAAGAGTTTACGTGTTCGAATCTTCCATCCCCAATTGTAGTTGAATTAAAAAAAAAATAGAATAAAATAATAACAACCGAAGAATGGATACAGATTTGGGTGACTAGACTGATTTTTTAATGTCTGCAACTGTTGTTCTTGTGTATATATGGTTTCTTGGGAAGCATTGTAGTTATGGTGTATTTGATTTAATTGGAGTGGGGTTAGAATTTTTTTGCAATCATAGTGAAATTTGAGACCAAGCTTGATTATGTTATGCTCCTTCGTGAGAAACATTTGGAAGATTTACTTCAATTGTTCTAAAAATAGGTCAAAGATTCATGAAATAGTAATAAGGAGAATAATTTCTAAGAGGTGATGGATGTATTCCATCCCTGGTGGCCTGGTCATGGCCACCTAGCTAGGAATTATTTTTCTATAGGTTTCCTTGACATCAACATGCTTATGGTCAATGATGAATGGAATCCCGCTCATTTATTAGTGACTGTAAGTGATAACAGATGTATGTGAATTAAAAAAAAAAAAACTTAGTTGAAATTGCCGACAAGAGTATAGCTCCAGTGGCATGGTGTCTAACCTATTAATTAAGAGGTTATGAGTTCAAATTCCCCTATTCCCAAATGTTGTTGAATAAAAAAAAAACTTAGCTGTAATCAAACCTGTTGGTTAAATGATTAGACGGTTTAGGAGTTGGTTGGTATGCCATAAACTCATATGAGTGCTCCATCTGTTTGTTCGATGTCTCTAGATTTGTTTGATTGTGGCAAACTTTGAGACAGAGAACTCTGATATAAAACTAACTATTGTTAGAAATCGTTGAGTTTATTTCGGATTCGATTCTCCTTGAGTTTAATCATAAGCAGAATGTCTTGATAGAGATGGTTAGCATGATATGATACTGCACATATATTATATTATATGCTATATATTATTTTCTTTCAAATTATTTGATTGTATCACACTTCCAGATCACGAAATAGTAGCAAGTTTTCATGCTTGGAAGCCAGTTTCTTTTCTGGAAAACCATATTTTCGAGCTCGAGGATAACATTTTCGGAGAAATGCCCGTACCTTTTGTCAAGGTATACAGTCCTGTTTATTGTTTCCTCTCGCTTGATAAGTCACATTTTGTGTCATTTGTTCTAATTCTCTCTTTGAAACAGGTGGTCATCCTCTCACTACAATCATTAGGTGGACCAAACATAACACAAATTGTTTTTGCAGTAGATTCTGATGTCAAGTATTCTAAAATTCCCCCAACTTCTCAAAGTTTAATAAAGGATACATTCGAAACATTGGTCATAAATGAACCACCTCTCAGATTGAATGCATCGTTGTTCGCCAATACATCCTTATTCGAGGTGTTGAAGTTTCCTGGAGGAATAACTATAATTCCTCCTCAGAGTGCATTTCTTCTGCAGACGGCACAGATCTATTTCAACTTCACATTAAATTATTCTATTTATCAAATTGAAGTGAATTTCAATGATCTTACCGGTCAGCTGAGGTCAGGATTACATCTATCTCGTTACGAGGTTCGACAATCTCCATTACTATCTTCTTAGTTCTTTCTCATTATATACATGACAGAGAGGGCTATTGCTGAAAGAAACATTGAACATCACAAAGCATTGACTTTGCCTAAATACTTAAAGAAACTTCAGGGCTAGATGCATGGATGATGAAATTATATTTGATCTTGACTGTTGAAGATTCTGATGGATATTCGATTTAACTGAGTGTTTTATATGATGCAGAATTTATATGTTAGCCTAACAAACAAACGAGGTTCAACAATGGATGCTCCCACTATTGTTCAGTCATCTGTTCTGATGGCGATTGGGACGAATTCACTGAAACAAAGGGTCAAACAATTGGCTGGAACCATCAAACATTCTCATTCAGGAAACCTTGGCTTAAACAACACTATATTTGGAAAGGTCAAGCAAGTTCGTCTTTCGGTTCTAAACCACTCTCTTACTGGTGGGGAAAGTGCGCGGTCACCTTCACCGGCTCCTCTGCCTCAATTTCACCACCATCACCATCACCATCACCACCACCACTCCCATCACCACCACCACAACCACCACCACCACGACCATGATGCTGCATATTCACCAAGTCCTGGAACAGAGGAGCGTAAACACGCACCGAAGAATGGGATCTCATCTCCTCCTGAAGCTGGATCATCCCCAGTGGGAAGTCCTTCAAATAGAAGAAACTATGAAGCAATTCCGCCTGCTTGTCAATATGGATGTAAAAGGTCGTCGAGAAAAGTTAGAAAACAATTTCATTTAGGCCCTATTTCTTCACCAAGCAGTCCTTCATCACCATACTTACGAGTAGGCCGGCCAGCACCTGGTTCAACTTCAGCTTCAAGCCCACTGTCAGGGGTAGTTCTATCTGGTGAAAGAAGTGCCCCTTCAGTTCTACCACCACACTTTTCTTGTGAGTATACATTGTCGCCCCTTATTCTCACAGTCGCATTATCTTTCATTTTCTCCTTTTGTTTCTAACTGCCATTAGTGTCATTATGATTGGAATAGGGGAAGTGAATACTTCGTTTTAGTTAGAGTAAGGAGGTTACGATAGTTAGGCACTTAGGCTTCGGAGATTGGGGTGTGAGGCATGTGTAAAGATCGTGGGAGAGAGAGTTCTCGAGATCCTACCGATGTTTGCATATTTTACTCCTTTCTATAGAATAAAGTGGATTTCTAATTTATATAAAGTTTGAATGATAACTCGGTACACCATGGTAGACCGCCAAGGCAATCTGGAACTAATGTTGCAAAAATGGTTGAAGTATTTGAGATGTTTGAAAAACAAATTAAGCAAATAGCTATAAGCTCAGAAAAGGAGGTGATGGAGGTTGGATCCAGGATCACAAGTTCTGAAGTGTCTATTTTTAGTGCATTTGGGGTTGATTTACATAGATACTCAGGGCACAAGCTTGCAACGGTTGAATTTCAGATGGGAAGTGAAGGACGTAAACGACGAGGTCAGATATATTGTGTAACACGGTGTCGAGCAGACGAGCACGAATAAGCTCAAGGTGTAGAGCTACTGGAAAAAGAGATAAATTGCAGTTGTTCCTCGACAGAAATGATGGTGATTAAGTGTTGCTTTTGATGGTGTTGTAAGAGAAAAATATCCCAAAAAATATCACCTCTGTTACATCAATTCCATTATTGTGAACAAGATTTCAAACTCAAAGTTCAAGACCTCAGGTTTCATCTTTTTTCAAGACCTCTGTTGTTTTCTTCAGGTGCCAAAACTTTCATCACTTTGAAAGTAAGGTGTGTTTGGAGTTCGGTGTCAACTAATAGTTTTTGGTTCGATAACATATAGGGTGAGAATTTGAATATCTGATCTCTTGGCGGAGGATATAATGCTTAAACCAGTTGAACTATGCTCGAGTTGACATGTTAACTTATAGTTTTAGTTTTGTTGGCATTGACGATTTTTGTTCTTACTCTTGGAGTTCAGGTGGACATGCTGTAATCTAACATGCTCGTATGCAGCTTCTGTAGGCTTTCGTGTTTATACACATCGATGGACACTTTCACTCTTTCTTCTTGCATGGCACATATTGATATAACCAAGGAGATAACTTACATGGGTATTTCGGGATATCGGTATCAACTGGACTCATCATTCAGACCAGAGCTGTGATAGCGAGACGAATGCAAAGGCGTGCTCCTGCTAGGTGCAATATAATGATGTTTCTATGTATGTAAATATTAGATCAAGCAAGTTAGGAGATGCATTTTTCCAGGTCAAAGTCACATAGGTGGCAGGCCTTTGGTAAGATGAATTGGTATTATTTGTGTATTATTTCTCTTGGAGGAAATAAATCAGCAAGTGTATCTATTCCATTTTGTTCTAAGCTTCTATTATAAAGTCAATCAAGCAATTGCAATTTTTTCAGTGCAGAAAAAACACATTCACTCAAACTCTTGGGTATATGTAAGGCTTTTTACCTAGTTTATTGGTCATTTTTTAAACATTAAAATTGGGTTGTTATCTAAATTAGGAAAAAATGAAGTGCAGCCTATATACTCTTTATATATGATATTTATATATTATAGCAAGGTAATAAAAGAACATACATGAAGCAAATAGGAGAAAATGAGAGAGGGGGAGGGGGAAGAAGGACAAAGTGGACCAAGTAGAGAGGAAAAATAAAATGGGTCTAATTTTTACATTTATCATAGTTGTAGCTAAATTTTGAGTGAATTTTTTGTTTAGTTCATATGTTTCAAAATCAACCATTTTTTTATTTTTGATATTTCAATAATACTCAATCTTAATTCTTTAGATAATAAAATTATTAGTTAGGAAACAAAGTATTGATTAAGATGATGACTATGCTAATTTTAAAGTTTTAATATATTGATGAATTGATTATATTGATCGTGACATGAATTTCATATATTTTTTTAAAATTTTATTAAAAATGTATACCCAAAATATTCATGTACTAAAATTGAACATTTTTAAGATAATAAATGTGTGATTTCAAAACTTCACCTAAAACTTGGGACTAAAAATGTATTTTTCCTTAATTTTTACTTTAGAAGTTTATTGGTCCAATTTTTATCCTAAAAAATTTGAGGGTTTTTTTTTTAGTTTAAAGAATACAAATGTTAAAGTGGTTGATGCCATTTGTCCTAAAATCAACCATTCAATTAGTTACCGGTTCGACCCCAAAAATTGATATTTGTCCACATTCTCCCGATATATGTTGGGCTTTTGACAATCTCAAATTAATTAATTTTAATTAATGAATGAATTATTATTTTGATGATAACAAACTTGAAATTTAATTACTAACAAATCTAATGCTTTGAAGTATTTATTGTACATAGCTTATAATAACAATTTCATTGCATTTTGAATTAGTTAAATCAAAGTTGAATTGGAAAAATTATGGTCTAAGCGAGTTTTGGATATTTGACAACTTTTTGTGTTTTAAAAAGTCAAAGTAAAAGGAAAATAAAAGAAAATAAAAGTGTGTTTTATTATATTATTATTTGAGAATGTGTTTATAGTAACTTTCTTAACAAAAAAAAAAAATTATATGTTGTTATACTACTTTTATGTGTTTGTCCAAATGCAATTTTTTGAATATATAATATTATAAGTCTTCATTGTGTCTAATGATAACTTTCTCGATAGGGAAAGAAAGTTACAAGATGTTATATTACTTTTTTATGTGTTTGTCTAAATGCAACTTTTTAAATATTATTTGTGTCTAACGCTAACTTTGAATATTATAATATTATTAAGAATTGTGTCTAACGCAACTTGACTTCTTTGTGTATATTTAAGTTTCATCTTATCCACCAAATGAAGACACCAAATTTCATATTTCTCAATCCTCCAAAATAAAGAAGCCTTCATTGTTGCTCTCTCCAAGCTTTCAATTTATTTTATTCTTGAGAGAAAAATTATTGTATCGTAATAATTTGATTTGTGAGAATTAAATTTGTAAATCCACTCTTTTAGAGAGTTTGTTTATCTTGACCATTCATTTCCAAATTCATAGTACGGTTTTTTCTTGATCCATAAAAAGTGAGGTTGTAACGGTTTGATCTTGAGCCGGAGAAAAGATCGAGTTTGCTCTTGAACTCGTAAAAGGAGCGGTTTACGGTTGGACTCTAATACGTGGAAAGAGTTAAGCAAAAAGTTTTTGAAAATCCCAAGAGCGCTCGGGTAGTGAAGTAGGCTTGCCGAACCACTATAAAATAACGGTATCGTCTTTTTTAAACTCTTTCTTATTTACTTTTGAAATCATTTATAGTATTGTTATTATATGTTTATTTTTGTTGGTATAATTCTATCTTGACATATTCTTTACCAATCTTAATATTAGAATTAAATAGGGGGTTTGAAAGTGGTCTATGATAATTTACATGGTTTTCTTGGTTAAATTGATTTTTTAGTAAAAAGTAAATTCATTTGTTTAATTGATCTTATTAGCAAAAAGTTTATTCACCTCTTTAAGGTTGTCATACCGATCCAACATATATACTAAAAAAAAAGAAAAATCATTCAATTAGCCAAATATGGAAGTATTCACTACAAGAAAAAAGGTCTTAGACGACGTTAAAAAACGTCGCCTAAGACCTGAAAAACGTCGCGAAAGATATTTTTTCTTGTAATGATTACACTAATTCATACCATGTGCCCGGCTTTTATTTTACGTTTAATATTTTGAGAGTTTCCATATGGTAAAACTCTAAACACAAAGAATCGGGAACCCAAACGATTTTCTTGGAAATTTAAATTAATTTCTATCCTACAAAAATGAACTACACTTCAAATATTTTTAAGATAAATATGTAGAATCTAAACGGAAAGAATCGTGGTCCTATCCCAACAATAAATATAGATTTGAAATATTATTGAACAAAAAAAAAACATTTTTATTCAATAATTAAACAATACAAAAATGATATCAACTATCAACCATAAAATAGTTATTGAGTAACGTTCAAATTAATTATCATCGAAGTACTTTAAGAAATTAATTTTTTTTTAGTAAAAATTGAGGAAGGAGATTTCATACGGTTGAACTGATTTACGACCAAACAATGAAATCATTGCGCTACTGATTTAGTTTTAAGAAACTAATCTAACCATAATAATTTAATAAATAAGACATAAAATATCATCATAATTTAATTATCATGGTGTGGCTCAATTGGTCGAGGCCTTAGAATACATAAGGATATGAGTTAAAATTCAATACTGACCCGGACAGATATACGAAGAAAAAAAAAATTCATTGTATACCTAAAATTGATCCTTATATTAATTTTGTTTTTTTGTTTTTAAATAAAAAGTTGGTGAATATGTTTTCAAGGGCTAAGACTAGAGCGGGAAAAAAGCAGGTAAAAGAGAGGGAATTTCTTAAAAAAATCCAAGGGTATTTCGGTCAAAGTAAAAACATGAGTCATAACTTTAAAAGCTCTGTAGCTTCCTCAAGTTCCTAAGCCATGGCGATCACCATTGTTGATCGCGAAGTTCCCTCCGATTCCCACAATCTCTTCGACGTCTCACTCGACTCCGGCGAGCCGATCCTCACGCTCCTCACATCCTCCCCATCCATGGTAGAATCCTGGATTTCCGAAACCCTAACCAACCGAACGCCGCCTCTCCTCGTCGGTCTCGACGTCGAGTGGCGCCCTAACAATCGATCCTACGAGAACCCCGTTGCCACGCTCCAACTCTGCATCGGGCGCCGGTGCCTGATTTTCCAGGTGATTCACGCGCCGGAGATCCCGAAGGCTCTGTTCGAGTTTCTGGATAGCGATTCGGTCACTTTTGTCGGAGTCGGAATCGGCGAGGACGTGGAGAAGCTGTGCTGCGATTACGATTTGAAGGTGCGGAAGACGGCGGATCTGAGGAGCATGGCGGAGAGTGCGACGGGGAGAAGTGAGTTGAAGAACGCGGGATTGAAGCGGTTGGCGATGGAGGTTTTGGGGAAGGAGATTCAGAAGCCGAAGAGCGTTACGATGAGCCGGTGGGATCAGGAATGGCTTACTCTGAATCAGGTTAAGTATGCTTGTGTTGATGCGTTTTTGTCGTTTGAGATTGGTAGGCATTTATCGTCTAATTAATTCATTGCTGCAATTTAGGGTTCTTCTTCTTCTTTCTCACTGTTTGCTGGATTTTGCTTTGAATTTGATCATTCAGATTGCTTGTTTTGCTTGTTAGGGCTCTTTACTCTGGTTAGAAATCCTAATTCTCAGTTTTTTGTTTTCTTTGAAATCTCTGATCAAACTTATGAAATCTTCTTTTTTTTTTATCACTTAGTTGATCTTTAAGGGTCCATCGATAAATTTTCGGTTAACTATTTTTGTAATCAACACCAACACCGATCAACCCCCAAGGGGTGGCAGAGTAGTTCAAATCTTGGGTTTTGAAGGTATGCTCCATTCAAGGTCCTAGATTGTCATATATTTGAAAATCGATAGATCAATCATAATTTGATCTTGGTCGATCAGATCGATTTTTGGGATTGTATGAACAACTCTACTTTCATCCAAAAGCCTCCTAGGGTGTACATATTTCAGATTGGGTTAATGAATTTTTTTAGATTAATTCAAATGTTTGTGTTGGTCAATCCCAACTAGTTCAACCTTAATTCAACTCAACTTATATTTTTGAGTTGGGTTCTAGTTTGTAAATTTATTTTCTCTCTCTAAAACTGGATTCATAGATCTTAATATGTAAAAAAAAACATGACATTATACTTAAACTCAGCTTAACTATCTTATTATGCATGTTTCTTGTTCAATACTTTGAGAATTTATCATATTAACTAATCTTCTAAGGATAAGAAAATGATCCAAGTTTTTTTTTTTTTCCGAGTAGGTTCCAAGGATTACTTACATTTAACCTTTTCCTTTAATTATATATTAAACTTTGTTTGCAACTTAATTGTGCTTTTAATGGGATAATATTGAATTGATCAATGGAAATGAGCATAATGGTTAAGTCAACAAAAATAATAGGTCAACAACATTAGTGAGATAAGATAATGCCATCATAAATTCAAATCTTTCAACTAATCTCGATAGCTAAAATAATAAGAAGCCTTGATTGCGGTGAGCGTGGATCGAACACGCGATCTTCAGATCTTCAGTCTGACGCTCTCCCAACTGAGCTATCCCCTTTATAATTTCTTAACAAATTATACTATATAACTACAAGAAAAGTTAAATGTAAGTAATCATCGGAACAATTTCTTATCCTATAAAGAAAAATTACAAAGGTACTGGACTTAATAGCTGAATTTCAAAAGCATTTTCATTAGCAAAATTGTAATATAACTTTAATATTATAAAAAATAAAGAATAGTGATTTTTTTTTAAAGGTATTTTAGAATACCTCATGTTTAACCAAACTCCCACGAGGAGAGACCAAACTTCCCACGGAAGGGACCAAATCAGACCCTACAAGATGGTTAACCAAGAACTCCCACAAAGAGGGGACCAAACCAAACACAATACCGACCCAAGGAACGATCCGAGGACGTCAAGGTCGAGTCCAATTTTAACCGCCCTTAACATGCCACCACACCACTGATCCTTTCGGTGTTACCTTTTACTTTCTTTTCATTGTATAGTGACTATAGTCTGAAAGACTGTTTATTTAAACAAAACTCAACAAGTCTAAAGTTGAGGCAGTGTTGGTCGCTCCAAACATGTCGCCCGCAATGTGTTGGACTCCTGGTAACGAAGGGGCATCCTCAATGACATGAGGGAGCTCGAAGTTGATTCCTTTGATGGATGCGTACTTGGACACTATCATGTTGAGGACAGCTCCGGTCCCCCCGCCGACATTGACCACGGAATCGAGGCCTTCGAAGCCCTTGTAGGTCTCTAGAATCTTCTTCATGGCAATGGTGGAGTGGTCGGACATTCCCCTGTTGAACACCTTGTTGAACCTGGGATCCGTTCCATGGTATTCGAATGCTGTCATTCCATATGCTTCGTTGAATGGAATCCCTCCTCCAAGTACAACATCTTTCAAATGGTACCTTCATTCATTCCCATGGACTTAAAACAGTACTTTAAAAGCAATACGATTACGTGCAAAGAGTAAAACTCCCCTATATATAGATGTGTAGGAGAGTCCTACAATTTGATGATGTAGCACCATTGAGTGCCACAATAAATCATCTCATAAATGATAATATTAAAATGTAAAAAAAAAATTGTGGCACCATGGTGCCACATCATCAAATTATACGGCTCTCCTATATATTCATGTGCATAATAAAAAAAATAATTGCGGTGAGCATGGATCGAAAACGCAACCTTCAGATCTTCAATCTGACGCTCTCCCAACTGAGCTATCCCCGCATTGATGCTCACAAGTTATCAACACAATTTAATTATAAATACCTTAATTTTTATTTCTTACTAAAAGCATTGATACTCATTTTTGAACTTGTAACCTCATAGTTACTAAGTTGTAGAAGATGCCGGTAGAGTTAAGCTCCTACATTAATCTCCCACATGAATAGAATTTTAAAAATCGCTTATGGTTCTTAACAAATTTTAATATATAATTAGAGGAAAAGGTTAAATGTAAGTAATCCTTGGAATAGTTTCTTAACCTGAAGAAAAGATAACAAAACTACAAAGGTACTGGACTTAATAGCTGAATTTCAGAAGCATTTGATGAGCAAAATTGAAATATAACTTTAATATTATAAAAATAAAGAAGGGTAATTAAAAAGAGAAAAAATGTATTTTGAAATACCTCAAGTTTTAACCAAACACCCAACAAGAGAGACCAAACTTCCCACCAAAGGGAAATACTAACAAACTTTTAAAAATAAAAAACAAAAAATCAAAGACAAACTTTTTACATTGTGTTTCATCATTCTTACAATATATTCATTTTTCCTTGAGAAAATAGGGAAATACTAACAAATTTTTAAAAATAAAGACAAACTTTTGGAAGCTATTTTTTTGTTTTCAAATTTTGGTTTCGTTTCTATAAATATAGGTGAGAGGTACACATCAAAATAAGAAAAAGAACGTATGTTAAGATAGTTGTTATAGGTGTAAATTCCAAAAACAAAAAACAAAAAATCAAATGGTTATCAAAATAAGAATAGTTGATTGTAATTTTGAAATAACAAAATTGCTAATTTGAATGAGCACCTAATATTGATTTGGGCCTTTCATTATTTTCTATATGGAGGTTATCCACTTTTGAGATGAGATTCTTCTCTCATGTATGATCCTTTCTTACTTTTCCTTTTCCCTTTAAATTCTTAGATATATATTCACTTTGAAGATACATAGAGAAACCATTTTATTGTCTATGCCTATTGCCCTTTTCTTAGCTTGAATTCTCATGGACTTGGCGTTTACTTGATACTTGATAGGTTAGATTTAATGCTTACATGTTGGGCCCAAACATTGTATACTCCTTCCTAATTTATAACATTACAAAATAGGAGGTGATATCAAAGTGAGCTTCATACAATTCTAATTAATATATATTACCCTTCATTTAAAAGTGTAAGTTTAATCTCTTCAAAATGTATTATTTATGCATCTTGTACGACCTTGTAACTATGAAGTTACACTTTCGAATTCCCCTTCTCCCATTATGGTTGTATAAAAAAAAAAAGATAATCAATTAATTTTAATTTCAAAAAAAATATTTGGTAAAGCAGCTAGCATCCCCCTTTTTTTTAACAAAATTGGGACTATGGGTCTATCTGGAAAAAAAAACATTTTTTAAATACTTCTTTTAGTTCATAGAAAAGATGAAAGCATAAGTAGAAAAATTGAGTAAATAAAGCTTAAATTTTAAAAACAAACAAATTAAATGGTTATCAAATTCAAAGCTTAGAATTTTGTTTAAAATTATTTAAATTTGAGTAAATAAAAAAATTAAAAAAGTTTAATTAATAATTTATCAAATCAATTAAAACTAAATATTCGAGTAAAGAAGTATATCATGTTAATCAAAGATTACAAGTTAAGCTTTTGTTAACCCTGGTCCATGTTGGCATGTGTGAAATTGATGTTAATCATTTTCTTTTCATTGTTTAAATTAAAAAAAAAAATATTTGAAATCATTTGGTTTTCAAATAGATGTTTTGTTGATGTAAGAAAACAAAAATTGAATAAAAAAAAAGGGTAAGGATCTTATGTTTAATCCTAGTAATTGTTTGGTTAGTAAGTTTGGAATAAGAAGATAAGTAGAAAACTGATTTGAGCTATGCAGATTCAAATAAATGGAAATAAAAAAGGATTTAGTTTTAGCTTGATTTTAAGTTAAGTAAATAAAAAAGTAGAATATAACACCGAAGGGATTAGTAGCAAGATGGCTACTATTGTTGGCTGAGATGTGAGCTCGCCCTCACGTATTGGGTTCGATCCCGTTAGAAATCGGTATTTGTCCTCCCATTTATTTGGGGAGTGAATTTGGTACCCTCTTTGTTGTAGGGTTGTGGTCCCCTTTGAGGGAATTTGGTACCCTCTGTTGTAGGGCTTTGGTCTCCCCTTTGTGGGAGTTTGGTTACCCTCTTGTAGGGCTTTGAGTAAACTTGAGGAGTTTGGTTACCCTCTTATATTTTGGTGGAACGAATACTTGTAAGACAAATAATAATCAACTGGACATCGATGTGGTGTGATCCACGTCGCCTCTGATAGTCCGCCAAAGTAAAAAATGTAGAGGAGTCGTTTATAGGGTTTAGAATGGCTAATTACCGTTTGTTAGGCTCTCAACTGACTATTTACTTAGAATCTTGAAAACTTAACAATCATCAACTAATTTCTCTTTACATTTCTTACACGACTATTAATGTAGTAAAATTAATTCTAGACATGAATTTCTGTGGAGAACGATATGAATAAATATTTATCACTCGATTGCGTATGTTTGCGCCTGCAATTTAATATGAGTTGTTAGCAATAACATCTCAAGTCTAAAATCAACATCAAAATATTATATATAGCAAAAATTAAGTTGCATTGGTCAATGAAGACTTTCTAAATTCCTAAGGATCAAATACCACATTAAAGTCTAAAATCAATTTGGTCGAGCGATTCCATAAATACGCTGATCAAACACAAAGAACACGTGTTATATTCTTCAAGTAGATCAATCAAACAGATCAATAAGTCAGTGACCAATCATCATAGAAGATCTCAATAAGTCAAATGACCGATTATTATAGAAGATCAACAAAGTCAACGACTTAGAAGATCGACATTTCAGAGATCGATTATCAAAGAGGATCAACAAGTCAAAGAACGATCCAACATCAACAAATTAGTCCACCTTCAAAACAAGCGGTAAAGCCTTCAAAATAAATTCAACCTTAGAAACAAGCGGCAAAGCTCTTAAGACAACTTCAACCTCAAAAACAAACTTCTTTAGACAAATTTTATCTCGAGAACATACTTTTTAGCTCTCGAGATATTTGTATACGAGAGGAAAAGAATTAGAGGAACAAATAAAGATGGTACCCAACAGTTGCATATATTCAAATCAATATACAAATACAATTCTTAATTTACGCAAGTCATTATTATGTTTATTTATCCAAATATTGTGTGAATTAATGTTAATCATTTTTTTTCATAGTTTAAAATTTCGAAGTATAATATTATTTTTTTTAGAAGTGAAGTATATTATTATTTGGTAATAAAGTAGATGTTGAGTTGATTTAAAAAATAAAAATAAAAATAAGATTATATTTTATAACTATTTGATTATTTATTTATTTTTTAAATTTAAGCCTACAACTATTACTATTACTACAATAAATGATATTAATTATTTTAATAACACCATTTTATTTATATTTTTAAAAACAAAACTCAAATTTGAAAGTTAGAAATATAATTTTCAAATATTTTTTTAATTTATAGAATTTGATTAGGATATTCATATACTCCCTCGAAAGAAAATGAAATCATAGATAGAAAATATGAGTAAATACAAATTTAAAATATGGATAACCAAAAATAAAAAATGAAATACTTATCGGATAATGATTTTGTATCTTATTTCAAATGCAAAATCTTCAAATAAATAAAAAATAATAATAATAATGATTTTGCGTGAAATTGCAATAATTATATAGTAGGAAAGTTTGTTGGGAATGACACTGAAAAGTGATTTGAGCATTTGAAGAAAATTAAATTATGAATTACAACTAATGAAACTAATTTGGTTTGTTTACAAACAATTGTGAAATTCATCACCAAAAGGATCAATAGCAGAGTTGGCTAATTAAGTTAGCTATAATGAACTTTAGACCCCAAGGTCTTTGGTTCGATCCATGGTAATTCCCAATTAATTGGAGGTATAATTCCTAAATTTGGAGGTATAATTCCCAAATTTGGAGGCGGTTCACAATTTAATTGTGTGCGCAGGAGGTATTCTAAAATACCTTTTTGTCTCAAACTATGACATTTTGATTTTTAATTACATTAATATTCTTGAGTTATTGTCATCGTCCTTTCATATGATTTTTCAAATATAATAAATATTCAGTAAAAGATAAAATGATTAAATTTAATATTTACTATTTTGATGAAGTTTTTATTATTTATTTAATTATTGTACCTATAGTTTTAAGGGTTTTACTTTAGTGTCTTTTGTTTGCCTTCATTTCTATCTAGTTCAATTGTGTTCATGTAGTTTTTATTATTTATTTATATATATATATATATATTTTTTTAGGGTCGCGTCTTTCAGAAAGACACAACCCAACTTTCCGTAACAGATTTGACGGCCACTTGGTGTTGCTTCTTTCCAAAAGACGCGACCAAAAAAAGAGGGTCGTCGCTTCTTTCAGAAAGACGCGACGACCCCAAAATACAAATAATTTGGGTCCGAACCCCAAATGGCAATAAGTTTGGGGTCCGAACCCCTGCATGCCATTTTTTCTCGTAACTTAGATGTATTTATTAAAATATTTATAAATAAAATAATTGTGATTGCCAAACTTAAATTTGATTGAAGATTAACTACTAATATAAACAATGAGTGATGGTAAAGTTCAAAACTATTGATATTAATTCTAACACTTAAAGTACAAAAGTTTAAAACGGTAAAGATTAAATTTGTGATTTGCATAAATCATTTTGGTCGTGAACATTGATATGTTTTACTTTAGTCTATAAACTTTCAAGAGTCGAATTTTAGTTCCCAAACTTTAAATTTATTCTATTTTAAGTATATGAACTTTCAATATTTAAATTTTAATTTCTAAACTTTGAAATTTGTTCCGTTTCTGTCTTTAAACTTTCTTTTTAAAAATTGGTTTTTAGAATTTGTTTTTGTTTATTTTTCTTTTAAAAATAGTTATCTCATCTATAAATTTTAAAAATATGTTCAAATTTTGTGTGTGATTGTAAAAGTTAATAACACTATTCAACAGATTTCGATTAGTATTGACTTTAAATTAACTATATAGAATAATTTTAAGTTTTTCTTTTTCGCTCTAAACAATATATAAAGATTTAAAATGTTATTTTAAAAATTTAAAGAACAAAATAGAACGAACTTCAAAGTTTAAAATTGTAAATTGAATTCTTGAAAGTGGTCAAAATGGAATAAATATTAAAGTTAACTATATTTTATCTTAGAACTAATTTATGAAATAAAATAATATATTTATGTTGCGAAACTTTTTGGTTATAGTTTTCACCATTTAGAATTATATAATTCAACACATATTTGAAATTTGGTTGGAATCACATAATTTAACACAAATTTAAAGACGGCTCATTTGGGCTAATGTCGTCATCCTATTTCAGTTTAGAGCCCGACATTGGGTACCCTCCCAAGTGTCGAGGATCAGCATAAAGAGCTGATCAACTCTCAAGGTTTGTGAGTTATGTTGATAACTAGTTTAGCGCATTAGATGACCGTATTGCATGTATTGTTTGCGTATTGTACCCCTATTGAGCATTCTTACTAAATGTGTTTGTACTCACTCTTATTCTGTAGTTTTTCCACTAGGTAACTTGGGGCAGCAACGACTAGTAGAAAAGTTGATGGATCATGGGAGTCTCTTTCGTTGTATGTTTCATTTATTTGTCGTTTTGATTCGATATAAGTTTATTTTTTAATGGTTTTCAATGTTGTTTTAAATAATCTTTGCTAGAGGCTTGGACGATTATTACTCCTCATTTATGAACGGTTAGCTTTAAAAAGAGGATTTTTCTTTTATAACGATATTGAATAATGCAAGTTGAGTAAGAACCGGGTTTATGACTGTTTTAGAGTCGGGTACTTACATAAATAAGTCAGAGACCGTCCATCAAAGAGGATCAACAAGTCAAAGAACGATCCAACATCAACAAAGTCCATATTGAGAACAAGTTGTAAAGCCCTCAAGACAAACTCAACCTCAGAAACCAACGACAAAGCTCATGGGACAAGTTCAACCTCAAGAACAAGCTGTAAAGCCCTTGAGACAAATTTCACCTCGAGAACATGATCTATAGCTCTCGAGGTATTTGTATACGAGAGAAAAAGAATTAGAGGAGCAAATAGAAATTGTACCACAGAGTTGCATACATCCAAATCAATATACAAATACAATTATTAATTTACGCGTGACATTATTATGTTTATTTGTCGAAATCTTGTGTGAACTAATGTTAATCATTTTTTTTTTATACATAATATTATTATTTTTAAAAGTAAAATATATTATTATTTGGTAATGAAGTAGATGATGAGTTGATTTAAAAAATAAAAATAAGGTTTTATTTTATAATCATTTGATTATTTATTTATTTATTTTTTAAATTTAAGCCTACAATTATTATTATTATTGCAATAAATGATATTAATTATTTTAATAATACCATTTTATTTATATTTTTAAAAACTAAACTAAAATTTGAAAGTTAGAAATATGATTTTCAAATATTTATTTTGATTTATAGAATTTGATTAGGATATTCATATACTCCCCTTGACAGAAGATGAAATCATAGATAGAAAATATGAATAAATACAAATTAAAAATATGGATAACCAAAAATAAAAAATGAAATACATAATAATTTTGCATCTTCAAAATTTCAAATGCAAAATCTTCAAATAAATAAAAAAAAAAAGATTTTGCGTGAAATTGCAATAATTATATAGTCGGAAAGTTTGTTGGGAATGACACTGAAAAGTGATTTGAGCATTTGAAGAAAATGAAATTATGAATTACAACCTATGAATTTAATTTGGTTTTGTGTACTAACAATTGTGAATTCCATCACCAAAAGGATCAATTGCAAAGTTGGCTAATATAGTTGACTATAAAAACTTACACATCTTGGTCTTGGGTTCTATCCATGGTAGTTCTCTAGTGAGAGGGTATTCAATTTAAATAAAATAAAATAAAATAAAATTTTAATGGATAGAGTTTTTTTTAGTTGAACAACTTGGAATTGCCCCCTAACAACCTATGACATTTTAATTTTTAATTATATTAATATCTCTGAGTTATTGTTTTATTTTTAAGATAAAACTCGGTTTCATATATATTAATCAATGGAAATACCCAACCGGCTACAAAGACAGAGATCTCTAATAACAAGGGAGATCACTCAACTAGGAGATCGACACAAAAACGTCAAATTATTCAAAGCAAAAGCCGATAATTCATGAGCAACTCTATTTGTTGTCCGGTACACCAAGCGAAATCCAACAACGTTCATAGTATGAAAAGCCGCACACAGTTCCTAAAAAAGAACCCCTTGAGGAGCCAACCGCAACGATTGAGAAGCAATAGCATCGACAAATCTCTTTGTTGTCAGTCTCAATTCACATAGGTCCCAACCGCATCTCAAAAACAAGTTGTGAAGTCCTTGAGATAAATCTTACCTTTAGAACATATTCTATAACTCACGAGATATTTGAATACGAGAGAAAAAGAATCAGAGGAACAAATAGAGATTGTACCCCATAATTGCATACCTTCAAATCAATACACAAATATAATTTTTAATTTACGCGTGTCTTGATTATGTTTATATGTCGAAATCTCGTGTAAATCAATGTTAATCATGTTTTTTTTTAGAAGTAAAATATATTATTATTTGGTAATGAAGTAGATGTTGAGTTGATTTAAAAATAAAAATAAAGTTTCATTTCATAACCATTTGATTATTTATTATTTTTATTTTTTTAAAAAACTAAGCCTACAACTATACTACAATAAATGATATTCATTTTATTTATATTTTTGAAAAGTAAACCTAAATTTTTAGTTAAAAATATAATTTTTGCAATATTTATTTAAAAAGAATTGTGAAATCCATCACCAAAGGGATCGGTAGCAAAGTTGGCTACATTAGTTGGCTGAAATTAAACTCAGCCGTCCACGTGTTGGGTTTGATCCTCGGTAACTTCGGATTTAATTGGGAATTACTCCCACCGTAATGGACTTCCAAACTTATGGGAGTGGACCATTACATTCCCGGGAGTGCACTTCCAATGTTATTGGAGTGTCACTCCCTTTCCCCCGTCTTGGGAGTATATTCCAATATTGTGCTTTGGTATAAATATGTGGTATTCTAAAATACCTTTTTGTCTCACAAATAATTTCATCTTTTGTCTTTTGTTGGATCATGATTCGATTCTTCTTTTTATCAAATTGATTGGATTGGTTCGGTTATCGATTTGATCTAAAACCGAAGAAAATCGAACAATGAGTTCAACAATGAATTGACATCTAACAACTTATGACATTTTGATTTTTAAAACTATATTAATATCATTGAATTATTAAATTTGCTATTTACACTATAAAGACTTCTAAAAAGATCTGCTGGTATATCTTGTAAATAAATTTTCATCATTTCCTTCTTACCTTTATTTTGAAGAAGAATTTATGTGCATGCTTTTCTTTTTCCTCTTTCATTTTTGTTGTTTGCTCATGTTTTTGCTCCTTTTCGATTAAATCAATTAATGAGTTATAATTAATCATTCTTCAATATGATTTTTTTGAATTTAATAAAAACTTTTTCAGGATAAAATGATTAAATTTCAAATTTAATACTTACTATTTTGAAGAAGTTTATAATTTTATATCTATAGTTTTAAGGGTTTTGCTTTAGTGTCTTTTGTTTGCCTTAATTTTATTCAAGTTAAATTGTGTTAATTATATAAAGTATCTTTGTGATTTATTCTTGTTAACTTATATTGAAACTTAGATGTATTTATTAAAATATTTATAAGTACATGAACTTTCAAATTTTAAATTTTAATTTCTAAACTTTGAGATTTGTCCCGTTTTTTTTCCTAAGTTTTTTTTTGTTCTTTTCTTTTTTACTTTAAATTGGTTTTTAGAATTTGATTTTTGTTTATTTTTTATTTTTTAAAAAAACATATTGTTTTTATCTATGCTCAAATTTTGTCTGTGATTATATACAAATTAATAACACTATTCAATGGATTTCGATTAGTATTGACTTTTTATTGACTATATATAATAATTTTAAGTTTTCTTTTTCCTTCTAAACAATATATAGAAAAATGAAAATTAGATTTTTAAAATTTAAAGATTAAAGTAGAACCAAGTTTAAAGTTTAAAAATATAAATTGGACTCTGAAAGGGGATCAAAATAGAAAAAATATTAAAGTTAATCGTATTTACCTCAAAATTAATTTTTGAAATAAAATAAAATATTTTTGTTGTTGTGCAACTTTTGGTAATAGTTTTCACCCTTTGGAATCACATAATTCAACACAGATTTCAAATTTGGTTGGTGATAAATAAATAGCTATTCGGGTCAAAAATGGGAAAGGATTATTGGTGGTCAAATAAAACAATATTTGGATTTTTCTTTTCCAAATTTGAAGGTTGGATTCATAAATATTTCAACTGAAAATCTATTGGAAAAAAAAATATGATATATAATCTATGGAAAAGAAATAAATAAAAATCTCAAAAAAAAAAAAAAAAAAAAAAAAAAGAATACAATTTATAGGTCCCTCTAATAAAATTAATTTAGAAAAAGGTATTTTAAATACCTCAAATAATAATTTGTAACCAATTTCCTCTTTCATTTCTCTTCTCTCTGCACCTACTGAGATTCGAACTTGGGTCAAAGGGTTAAATTGAAATTCAATTCAGCCTCTATTGCCAACAAGCCACGAAACCGTTCGGTGTTGTTTTTCTTCCATTTATTTTATTTAATGGCTTTTTAAAACTCATTTTTCTAAGAACCTTCCAAAAGTAACGTTTTCTCTCTCTTTCTTTTTTTTTTTTGTAATTTTTTTATGATGAATATTTTCATAATAAAATTGAACTTTGGTTAAAAATATGATTTTCATAGTTTTTATGTATTTCTTTTTATGCATTATAAATTTCGAAATAGATTTGATTCATTTTTAATACTGGCAGTTCTAATACAGTATAAAATAGGAGATTTTGTATTATGTAGAGCATAAAATCAAAATTAATTCATTTGTAGTAGAAAAATTTAAATTCAGTTTTATCACTAATTGAGTTTTATTAGTGAAAGAATTCAATCAATAATGATAGATTCAATTTATCACTAGTTGAATTCTATCACTGATAGAAAATTATGTTCTATTACTGGTTGAGTTCTATCATTGATAGAGTATAAACATTCGATCACTTATTGAATTATATAAATGATAGAAAATTATGTGATATATATGAATTATTTTAGAAATTGTGCTACAAATATAACATAAAAGATAGAATTGGCTACCGATGATAAATTTACTTTAAAATATATTTCTATAATAATTATTTTGTTATTTTTTTAAATTAATTTCAATAAAAAGTAACTTCAAACTTATCATAAAAATAAATTCAACTTTTATTTTGTTGTCGTTGATATGTTATCTATGGAAGTCAATATTCCATGGTTTAATCTTATACAAACTCTATGCACAATGATACCTCATTTACATTATTTCTACATAATGATTTAGATCAAGTGATCATTTGCACCATTGCAAAAGTTAGTCAATATAATTAGAGTAATTAAAATAAGACATTTAATTCTATTCATATATTGTAGACTATATTTTTTTATTTTTGAAAGAATATATATTGTAGACATTTAATTCTATTCATATAGTTCAAGTGTTAAAAGTTATAGGACAGAAAATCTCAATGATGTCTAGGTACTAGAGTTATTTTTGTTTAGTGTTAGGCTTGTTATGAATCAGTTTGTACAAGTTAACAACAAAATATATATTTTTTATTTTGAAATAGACAGACGGAATAAAAATTAGAATCTAGTACTATATTTTGAAGAAAGTTAGAATTTACTTTATATAGTTTGAAAAAAATTAGAATTTAGTTTTTATAATTTCAAAAATTAAAATTTAATTTTTATAGTTACAAAAATTACTAAAATTTAGTCTTTTATATTTCTATAAAACCTAAAATAGAACTTCATTATTCATATATAAATAATATAATTTTTTTATTATATTAGTCACTTCATAATTTTTTTAAACCAAACTCCCACAAGGAGAGACCACAAACTTCCCACAGAAGGGGACCACATCAGACCCTACAAGATAGAGGGTAACAAACTCCCCACACAAAGGGGACCAAATCGAATATATCCACAGAAGGGGACCACATCAGAACCACATCAGACCCTACAAGATAGAGGGTAACAAACTCCCCACACAAAGGGGACCAAATCGAATACCGATATATTCGGGGCTCGAACCCGGGACGTGAAAGAGCAAGGGCTTTTCTAACCTCCCTCCACGCCACCACAGCACCGATCCTTTCGGTGACGTCTTCTACTTTCTTATTTATTTATATGATTCGAAACTACTTATTTAACCACATTCAAAATTTGTAATTAATTAATTAACTAGTGGGATTTCACTTCCTTGCAATTCCAGCAAATGAACAATTGCTTGCCATAATTCTAATTCTAATTATTGTTCAAATAAAAACGATTTCACAATTGTTTGACATTTGATGAGTTATATACATTTTCATAAATTATATATTCAAACCATCATGGAATGACTCAATTGATCAAAAGAGAGTTTTGAAATGCATAATATAATGGGTTCAATTCATGGTTGACAACTTGACATTGGTCGAGTGTGCGTGAAACCTGGCCCAAACAGTCACGAATAAAAAAAAATTACATATCCAAAAATATTTTAAAAAATCTTCCATGTTTTTTTCTCTCCATGACAATAAACATTTTAGGCTCTGTTTTATAAATATTTGGTTTTTGAAATTTAAGCATACAATAACTATCTTATAATATATTTATTCTTATTTGAATTTTTACATCTTACCTATATTCGTAGAAATTAAATCAAAATTTAAAAATAGAAAAAAGTAAGTTTCAAGACTTGTTTTGTTTTTAAAGTTGGTTAACATCTTTATACATTTTTTTTAAAAAGATGGATACATTGTAAGAAAGTAATGTAGGAAACTTAAATAAAAATACATTTAAAATTCAAAAACAAAAAACAAAAAACAAAAAACTAAGACCCCGTTTGATAACCATTTGGTTTTTCAAATTTAAGTCTATTCTCTCTCAAATTTCCTACAATGTACTTCAAGAGAATACTAACCAACTTTTAAAAACAAAAACAAACTTTGGGAAGTTACTTTTTTTTTTTTTAAGTTGGTTGGTCTTCCCCTACTTTCTTAAGGAAACATGTATACATGGTAGAAAGGATGAAACAAATTGTAGAAAATTTGAGAGAAATATGCTTAAATTTGAAGAACAAAAAACAAGAAACCAAATGATTATCAAACGGGGCCTAAAGCACGGTTTGATAACTATTTTGTTTTTAGTTGTTGTTTTTGAAATTTAAGCCTACAATAACTCTATATTTTTTTCTTACTAGAATATCTAAGTTCTATCTATATTCTTACAAATCAGACTAAAATTTAGAGAAAAAAAAAATAACTTACAAAAGTTTGTTTTTGACAAATTTATGGACAACATTACTATTATAGTGATGGTCGCATGGATTAAAATTTACCCCACTTTTGACAATTATAGCTATGACTCCATAATTAGCAATTGGAGAGTTCTTTTGTAATTTTATGGGGTTCTACGAACTATTTTGTCTTTGTAATTTCATATTTATAATGAATTAGTTTCATAGAAAAAAAGGTTTGTTTTTGTTTTTGAAATTGGGTTCACATTCACATACTTTTTTAAGAAAAAATACATACGGATAGAAAAAATGAAATATATTATAAAAAATTTGAGTGGAAGAAGCTTAAATTTCAAAAACAAAAATCAAATATCAAATTGTGCCTAAATGATTATCAGACTAGCCTTACTTGTAATTAATTTTCACTCATTCTAATCACTGCTAATTTTATTATTCTCCCCAGTCCTCATCTACCCATAATCAAATTCATCCATGTCACAAAGATCATAGCATATCCTTATTAAAAGACTAAAACAACAGTGACAATAGAAAGATTAAAGTGGAAATAGAAATTTGAGCTTTCAAGTTCCCAACAACACTGACAATAGAAGAAAAACCCTAAACAAAGAAACAAGCAAGCAAACCCTATGAACATGATTTCCACAAAACCCTAACAGAAATGGCAACCAAACAGCAGCAATGTCATCAGTCACATAAACCCTAATCCAGCAAATCCAGAAATGAAGCAACTAAGAAGAAGGCAGGTTCAAAATCCTGCCAATCTCGAAGGACAAGAAAGCGTCAACAGTAGCGTACAGTACCTGATCGGGGCTCAGGTCGAAGTTATCCCACCGGCTCAGCCGCACATTCATCGGCTTGTTCATCTCGGTCCCCACGACCTCGCTCGCCAGCCCCGCCAGCCCCGCGTTCCTCAGGTCCTCCCTCCCGCTCGTCCGATCCGCGGCCAGATCCCTCAGATCCGCCGCGTTGGCCACGTTCAGGTCGTACTCGTCGAACAGGCGCTGCGCGTCCTGGTCGATCCCGACGCCGACGAAGGTGAAGGACTGGTCGTCGAGGAAGTCGATTAGGGATTGGGGGATGTAGAGGGCGTAGAGGAGCTGGAAGATGAGGCAGCGGCGGCCGACGCAGAGCTGGAGGGTGGCGGCGGGGTTGTGGTACTGGCGGCCGAAGTTGGGGCGCCACTCGATGTCGAGGCCGACGATGAGGCGGTGGAGGCGGTGGCGGTGGATGTGGAGGATCTGGGAGATCCAGAGGTCGACCATGGCGGGGGAGGCGGTGAGGAGGGTGAGGATGTCGTCGTCGGCGAAGGAGACGGTGTAGTAGTCGTGGGTGTCGTCGGGGACTTGGTGGTTCGAGATGTGCGTGTACACCATCGTGACTATGCCTATGGATTCTGCTGCGACAAAACGGAGATCAAATGCGACGGGTTTTCTTTTTTCTTTTCTTTTTTTTCTTTTATATTCTTTTGGCTTGTTGCACAAGTTTGTTCACACTTTTTATTTATTGTTTTTTAAAATTGCCATTTTTTTTTTGTAACTGTTTGGTTAAAGGGCGACGTCCGTTTGTATTTGGTAATTAGAGTATTAATTAAGTGCTAGTGTAGGAGAGGTTTTGGACTTTGGGCTGAATTTGAGGGATTTCGAGGATATAAATTTGGTTAGGAATAATTTAGAAAATAATACAAAGATATATATATATAAAAGAGGTGTTTACATGAGGAGTTATTTTAAGTGTTTAAAATATCTAAAATTTTATAATAGATTATTTTAATGACATTTTTTAGAGTTGCACTAAAAAGTCAAGATTAATTCAAATTAATCACTTTGACTAATTGTTTTTACGTATATTATAAGTAAAAAGGCGGTAGGAACTAGAATGAACGGTGCAGTAGCAATAAATGCGAGAATATCATAAATAACAATATTGTAGCTATCAAATCGATTCCCCTGTACTGGGATGTAGTTCTTATTTGTGCTGCTTTGACACGCGACCTCGGGTAAATGCAATTTTTTGTAAAAATGATATAGACTATAAATTGTTTGGATGTGGATTTGAAATAAGGAATTATTTGAAGTCGTTAAAAATAAATGGTTAAAAAAAGTTATTCTGAATGGTTAGAAATTATAAATGAAATGTTATTTTGAGTAGTTAGAATAAAGAGATATTTTGAATAGTTATAATAATTTGTTTAATTTTTGTTAAAAATAATTAGTAATTGCTCAATATAAATTAATAAACAAACACCTTATCCTCATGTTTCATCACTTCTTCAATATAGTTATTGTTTTTTTAGCATTTTGTCTTTGTTTATATATATATATACACACATTTCTATAGATATTGTCGATGTTTCGATGGATATGCAACACTTGGGCAAGATTGTAACACAAAATTCATTATCTCTATTAAATTACCAATTTAGTCTCTAAAATCATCCGTGTCTATTAGAACACAAAATTCACTTTTATATCAAGTAGATTCATTAGTTTTTGTAAATGTTATAAATATAAAATAAAATAGTTTAGAAACTCATAGCTACTGTTCTAATTTTTAATTATTACTAATTGACAAGATTAATTACTTGTGCTTCATGGATATATATGAGAATGGATCCAAACTAGGGAGGATTCTCAATCTCAACCCCATTTTTTCATAACAAACTAGGTAGTGAGAGATTTAAATAAAAGAAAAACAGTTTTGAACTTCTTTTGAACTCAAATGCAAATGCACTATAAAGAGCATAAGTTATCAAATCATCAACCTTATTCAAGGTTGGAAACACACAATAAGAAACACTATAGGACTAACTTATCTACAAGTGCCTAAGTTCCATATATATTACTTTCACAATCTAAAAAACCAAAGCTCTAACTGTGCAGCAAAATGCAGAAAACAAACGACCTGGTGGCATTAATATGTTCAGATTAAATCCTTTCCAAGGGAGGTTAGGCAGCCGCAACACAGTCCTCCCAATTCCCATATCGAGAGCTGAAGCTCCCCCCGCCAGCACATTTAGCATAATCCGAAACCACAGAGCGCGCACATACATTCCATGCATTTGCATAGTCTTCAAGAGACAAGTAATCATGATTGGCGTCGAGGAATCGACGTAGCAGTAATCCGGCTTCCCTCGACATGCGTTTTAAAACATCATCCTCAGTACTATAAGCATATGGAAGAAAGTCAGGAGTAGGTACATGGAAACTGGTACATCAACAAAACTACTATCTGTTAAAAAAAGGACCATTTAATAAGTCTTACCCGTAGGCTGTGTCGAATTTGCTTAGCAATACAGGGTAATGTTCTGGATAATCAAGAGGCAGAAGCAGTTTGATAGAGAGCACTGAAAACTAATAGAAAAAAAAAAGTACTCATAAGCTTTTTGGTCGACTTTTTCATATAGTTTATAAGTTGGAGAAAGAAAGAACAAAAAAGTAGCTAGAAAGCTCACCTTTAGTGTGTTTGCAGAATGGAGCACCGTATTTTTACTTTCAGTTGCAGCTCTGTATGATAATCGAAGAACGGTACCTGCATGAGCCCATTGCCTATTGATTTTTTCATCCGTATCGAATTCTAGGACTGTTTCAATGAACTGACTGTTTATTTTTCTCATTTCTTCCAAAAGGGCATGATCAGACTGCACAATTTTCAGCATAGCTCCATAAGACCAACGGAAAATAAAATGTTAAAGGCCCCATTTGTTCTTTAACTTTCAAATATATGTGGCTTTATTTTTTAGAATAGGGTGATATTTAAACATAGCCTCTTTATCAAAAGTACAATATGTTTTTTTTGTTTGTTGACCTATACTCAATTTTGTGTCTATATGGTCTTGAATGTCAAATAGTGTAATAAGTCTCTAAACTTTTAGTTTTAGTTAGGGACCTATTATATACTTTTTAAAGTCCAAAGACCAAATCGACACAAACTTGAAAGTTCAAAGATTAAACTTATAATTTAACCAAATTAATAAGTGCACACAAATACTGGTTTAGCAAAGAGACTAGAAATAGATGAGAATGATATATATACCATTTTCTTGAGCTTCTTGTAACTTGATGTAACTAATAAACCAGACTCATCAATAATACTGCAAGGCGATGGCATGTCATTTAAGGTTGTTGCATTTATTTTTCGCTTTAGATTACTTGAGAAACCACATCCATCTTGAAAGCTTAAATATGATTCCTTTTCGCAACACCACGGTTCTGTTATTCTGTCTTCCATAACTGAACTTATTTCTGATACAGCTACTCTCAATGCTTCCTTTGATACTGACTCAACCTGCAAAATTTGTTATCTTAGAATCAACTAATAGGAAGAGCCCAAGGGAAAAACAAAAAAAAATGAATCATCATCTTCTATTCTTTTCAATACTAGAACGTTCGATGGCAGTATTTGAAATATGCATTTTCAATTATTTGATATTCTTGTACACAACGTAGACTTACTGCTTTAAGCAAGCGATTATGAGGCCGAGTTTCCGTTGGAAATTGCACTTGGTTTCCAAGCTTAGTAGGTTCTGCAAGCTGACAGGTCATTGTGCTAGAGCTTCTGTTCTCATGAGACTGGACTTCGATTTCTGTTTTAGAATCATGTAACTTGAGAGAGTTGCAACCTTGAGAACATTGAGAGTTTGAAGGATTTGTAGGATCTTTTCCAAGTCCGACGGTTGAAGAAGGCGGAATAGGAGAAGCTCTTTCATACAATGTAGCGGAAGGATTTATCGGAACTGCTTGCTCGGCAATCTTAGAAAGCTTTGAAACATGTAACTTGAAAGAATTGCAACCTTGAGAGCATTGAGAATTTGAAGGATTTGTAGGATTTTTTCCAAGTCCAACTGTTGAAGAAGGCGGAATAGGAGAAGCTCTTTCATACAATGTAGCGGAAGGATTTATCGGAACTGCTTGCTCGGCAATCTTAGAAAGCTTTGAAACATGTAACTTGAAAGAATTGCAACCTTGAGAGCATTGAGAATTTGAAGGATTTGTAGGATTTTTTCCAAGTCCAACTGTTGAAGAAGGTGGAATAGGAGAAGCTCTTTCATACAATGTAGCAGAAGGATTTATCGGAAGTGCTTGCTCGGCAATCTTAGAAATCTTTGAAGCATGTAACTCGAGAGAATTGCAACCTTGAGAGCATTGAGAGTTTGAAGGATTTGTAGGATTTTTTCCAAGTCCAACTGTTGAAGAAGGCGAAATAGGAGAAGCTCTTTCATACAATGTAGCGGAAGGATTTATCGGAAGTGCTTGCACGGAAATCTTAGAAAGCTTTGAAGTCTCAAGGGTTTCAGGAGAGATTTTTGATTTCAAATGATATTCCAAGCGCATTCCTGATCTATTGCTAGCTTTGATGTTTTCTGTTGACTTCTGGTTCTGCTGAATCCATGAGGAGTGAAATTCTTGCTTGATGTTTTCAGTTTGCTTCTTCTGCAACATACATTTCTGAATACAGCCTGCTTCTGAACTCAAGGAACCTATTTCCCGTGGCGCTCTAGGAGAAGAACTGTCATAAGAGCCAGTTGTAGCCAAGTTCACGAGTTGAAAATGAGGGTTCATATTATCACGTTGCTGAACGTGATTTATATGAGATTGACTAAGGCTCGGCTGCCCACGCAGAGGCTGCTGCTTATTGGCAAGACTCATACTCCAATTTTCAAAGAAGATTTCCACATGTTTCCAAATAACTTGTACACGTCGAAAAACCCCGTCTTTGGTACGAAAAATTAAGAAGATTCTGTCTTCCGGTAATTCCAAAAATTTGATCATCACTTGAAGCACATTCTTCTGGTGCTCGTACTTCTGCATTAGCTCTATTTGTCTAATCTACAAGAAGTAAGATCAATCAAGGAATATGGACAGAATACATGAATGGTAACACAAAAAGTGGTTTAGAATAAGAATGAGATGAGTATGATGAAGATCAAGCAATGTCACCTTTTCATAAAATATTTATTTTAAATCAATTTAGTACCTGCAGTAAACGTTCAGATGTCTTTTCATATATCATCTTCAAAACAGGCAAGTAATTCCTGAGGTGTCGCACCTGCAATAAAAACAAAAAAACAAAAAAACAAAAAAAGCAGCTTAGCTATAGATTCAAATTATAAAAAGCAGTACACGCTTCCATGACTTAATTACCAAAAAAAAAAAAAAAAAAAAGACAACTCTCAACGTCCATAGCAGGAGATTTTGGAGACGAACATGACTCAAACTTGAAGCCAAAAGCTATATCCAAGACAAAGGAGTTTATATAAAACAATAACAATAACAAATAACAAATTTTGTTGCTTTCAGTTTCATGTTTTTGTTTACTATTTAAGGTAGTCTTTTTAGTGAAATTTTGGTCAACTGTTCACATACCACCGTTTGTAAAATATAAAATGATTGAAATAAAATATTAAAAAATTAAATGAAAACATGAGAACAATAATAGTTTTATAAGGAATAAACGATATATCCAGTATCTTTTATAAATACCCATTAAATATATTTTAAAAGAAGTATCATCTATTAATCTAAAATATGAATATATTATTAATAATCTGATCTATAACTTGATTTCGAAAAACTTAGGCCCCGTTTGATAACCATTTGGTTTTTTGTTTTTTGTTTTTGAAATTTAAGCCTATTCTCACTCAAAATTCCTACAATGTGTTCCACCCTTCCAATCATATATCTATCTTTCCTTAAGAAAGTAGGAGAATACTAACCAACTTTTAAAAACAAACTTTTGAAAGCTACTTTTTTTTTGTTCTTAAAAGTTGGTTAGTGTTCTCCTAATTTCTTAAGGAAATATGAGTATATGATAGGAAGGGTAGAACACATTGTAGGAAATTTGAGTGAGAATAGGCTTAAATTTCAAAAACAAAAAACCAAATGGTTATCAAACGGGGCCTTAATTGTTAACAAAACAATTTTTTAAAAAGACAACCAAACTGTCCTTTGTGTTAATACTTAATAGTCCTGAATTTGGTGAAGGCTTTGCGAAGTTTCCTCTAAATCATAGTTCACATTTCTCACAAAAAAATCATATATATTGAGGTGTTCACCATGAATTAAAAAATAAAATAATAAAGAAAATGAATTCATTCATACATTGATATAATAACAAATTCACACTAATGCTAATAAACAATTACCTCAGACAATGCCTGACCATGCCATTCTTCTGCATTTGAATTTCCATTTGGAACTGTGTAATAAAATGAAAGATCACAGAAAATATGAATAGCTATATGATTTTTTGTTATATTTTAAAATGTGTTGTTTCTAATAATTTCTCGACCATGAATTTCATTTACATTAATAAAAGAATTGAATGTTTAGTCAAATTCCTAAACAATAAAAGTATTTGAAAACTATTCTTTTTTATTTTCAAAACTTCTCGTTATTTAAAACATGTAGGAAAAAGTAGAAACAGATTTAAGAACACACATGGGTGGAAGAAGTATTTATAGGCTTAATTTTCAAAAACAAAAAACTAAAAATTAAGTCCCGACTCCTGATTTGATAACCATTTGGTTTTTGAAATTTTAACTTATTTTTACTCAAAATTCTACAATGTATTCCATCTTTCCTTAAAAAAGTAAGAAAAAAAATATGTGGTAAAATAGTTGTAGCTTTAAATTTCAAAAACCAAAAACTAAAAAACCAAATAGTTATAAAATGGGGTCTAAATGATAATCAAACATGATCTCTAGGTGGGTCATAACTAATGTTTCATTACTATAATGAATTGGTTTCTAGGTTTCCCATTTTTAAAAGCTTTTTCTGTTTCTAGAGGGAATTGAAAACTCGAACCAAAAACTTCTTAATCATTACTACATTTGATACACCAACTGAGCTTGCTCATTTTGACTCCATTTTTAAAAGTGAAACAGATAATCTCATGGCTAATGGTTTATCTGCTTTTAAATCCAATTTTCTCAAGACATTAATTAAACTCTGGCCAACCTTTTTTTTCTGTTAAAAAGAATAATTTTCAAAATCTCTATATTTTGTTTTCCAAATGTTGCAAACATTTTGAAAGCCTTTTTGAAAAATGTCACTGAAAAAAGTGTATATTGTTAACAGACAAGCTTAACTTCTACAAACAAAAAGCTAAACATAATGCGATTAAATAGAATGTGAACAATTTCTCCAAAAATACAATAGTTAAATGGAAGAGAAAAGTAACATATTGTTAAAACAAAATCCCTCTGCATTCTCAATCTATATTTGGCTTAAAATTATAATGTTGATTTAAAATAGGAATTCTTTAGAACCTTGAAGTTACCTGCAGGAACTTGTAGGGACTGGTTTTGCTTATGCTGCTCAATCGCAGAAAGATGGTTATGTAAGTATGTTGAGGCATGAAAATCTTTACGAATTCGAATCACTTCCTGATATGTAAAACTAGACTATCAGAACGAAACATGTATAATATAGATATACAAGCAAATTACCTATTTACATATGCTCAACCAAGATTTAATTATAAACAAAATCTAATACCTCTTTTACTTTGGCACTCAAATTTTCATTTGGCTGCAACTTCAAAACTTTTGGATGTTGTGTGACAGATTCTGGGGTCACATGAGTTTCAAGAACTTGACTCTGGACACCCTGAGGTTGGCATGGTGAATTTAATGCATTATGTGGACTAACACATCTTTGGTTGTGCACACCAAAATTTTGATTAGTCTGTCTGACATTCAGTTTTTGTTCGTAGAATTGTTCGTGTGGCTGTGACGTTGGCTGTGTAATATTCGGCTTCAAAAGTGAAAAAGGAACTGCTTGCTGTTGATTTTTTGGATTACGCACTACCCATTGATGCGGCTGATTATTCATCTGTGGCAAAGGCTGGCCATCAAAAGCCTCCTCCTTTTTTGGGATTACGGCAGGACGATCTTGATTGCTTGCGATTTCACGGGGATTTTCACTCCCGTTCAGCATTCTGGCTAAGCCACTATAATATTGTTCCTGAGAGACATAAACAGTAAGAATAAAAGAAGATTACTCATGTTACAAATTGAAACAAGGTGAAAACCTAGAAGATTAGTATTTTGCTCAAATGCTTCCCAAGAAACAAAATGTGAGCAGGAACAGAATCATATTAGAAAACACTGAAAATTTACTAATATACCTTAGACTTGGCAGTTTTCAACAACTTCATCTCTTGTTCCCTAGCATGGTTAGCAATTTTCTCCATATACATATCATAAGGACGGCACGGAGACGAACATTCCTTCAACTTTACCAATCTACAACATCATGATTCGCGACATTGTCAACAAAATTCAAGACAGCTAATAGCAACATTATAAACAGGAAAACTCGTCTTCTTCCATCAACGACCATTTCAAAAGATTTAGTTGGCAATGAATCAGCTAATAACAATTGTAGTTTTCGAAACGAGGAAATCAACCTCAACCAGCATCAATCAAATTAAACTACACAGATTCAATACATTACAAGAAACTCAAACAACTCTTCAGAGCTTAAAGTCAAGACGCGGATTGTTAAACAAAGTAATGAACATCATGAAACACCATAGAAATCAAAATAAATTCAAGAAAAGAGAATAAAAAAGCGAATGATGAGTTAGTTAGGTTTGAGAGAGATTACATAGCCTTGAAAACTTTCTCCCTAGCTTCAATCTTGATTTCCGCTCTCCAATCCTTCGCAGAAACCAGGCCAGGCTTCTTCATCTCCATTACACGCACAGAAAAGAAAACCTACAAAAACACAGAGCAAAAAGAAACCTCAAACAACGTAGAAACTACTTCCGATCAAGTTCCGGTGATCAAAATAAGAGAAAATAACATCGCAGTGCATGAAATCGAATGAACGGAAAGATTAACGATCAAGAGTTTGTTGATGCACAGACCGAAATCAGTTTCTTCTTTACTCGGTTTCTTGATTTGCAGAGAAGATGCAGACGAATGTGGAAATCGTAACGATTGTTTTGGGGGGGAAATAGAGAGAATCCGTAGAAGCGAATAAGGGATTGGCGATTCAGGATCTTCAGTTAATACGTTTCTTTTTTCAATATATATATATATATAAAGAAGTTTTTATAGCGAAGAATGTGGATGTGGGGCTCACCTCTCTGTTTTTTATTTCTTTATTTTTTCAAAGTTGATCTTCTTCTAAACGTACCATTTTTTATTTTATTTTATTTTATTTTATTTTTTTAAGGGAATTTTGCAAGATCAAATTGATAAAATATTTACAACACTAGTCAAATTTAAAAAAATTTAGCAATCATAATCATATATACGGTATAAAATTTTTATACCGAATAATTAATACATAATAGAATATGATGAATATTATTTATATTGTATATTTGACTATAGATGCTAATATTTTCAAATTTGCCTAAATCTGTAATTATTTTGTAAAATTGGACTATCTAGTACAATTTCCCTTTTTTTTAATTATAAACAATTAAACACCACATCGTTATTTTTTTATTTTTTATTTTTACAACCAGAGAGAAGGAAGGGGAATTCGAACCTATAACTTTATGATTACTTGTTCATACAAGATGGCGCACTAGAGTTATGCTCTTGTTGGTACACCACATCATTTGTTAGACTTTTGTTAACAATATATATTAAAAGGTTAGTGACCTAAATGTTTAATCTAGTTCAACACCACTTTGACTCTTAAATAATGTTATAGTAGAGTTTTTATTGTTTGGATGTAATCTAATTCAATGCTGGTATTGAATGAGTTTATAACAAAATAATTAAACCATTATATTATTGACCTTATTTGGAATAAATGCGTGAAACTTTAGTTGTGACTTGTGTATGACATTTCATTCATTTGTTGAACACATGTGTATCATAATGGACATAGTTCAAACCTTAATTTAACATGAATGTGGAATTGAATGGGTTAGTAGCGCAGTAATTTCATTATTTGATTGTAAACCATTCAACCCTAAGTTCGATCCCTGATATTGATATTGTAATCTCTCTCCCGGACTTGTGCTAAAAAAATATGAATGCGGAGATTAAGCGTTAAATATATATTAACCATTTACAAAACTTTATCTTTTTTTTTTTATTTTTTTTTTAACACAATCATATTGAGGAAGAGGAAATCAAACTTATAATTTCATAATTACTAGGTTGTTCAAGATGTCGATAAAACTCACTCTTGTTAGCAACTTTATCTTTATTTTAACGATGGAAACTAAATTATAATTTTAGAATTATAGGATTTAACTTAGAACAACTTTGCCCATCTTTTTAAGGGAAAAAATACAATATTCCTCTACAAATTTTAGGAAATATTTTCACTTTTTTTATTATAATAAAATTATTAACATTATTGAATCAATTGTAATTAATTATAACTTCAAATTAATTTAAAGTTTAATTATAAAATTTAAAGTTTTTTTTTAACATTAAAATTAGACATTTAAAAACTTAATCAAAATGATGTTTTAAGCATAAAGAAATAATTAACATTATTCAATTGGAGCTCTCGTGTTCTAAATCGAAATTTCTAGATTGTGACCGATCTTCCATAGGATGTGTTTGGAAGAAGAAAAATGAGAATGATTATGGAAAATGAAAATTAGAAAGGAGAATAAAAAGGAGAATGATTGTTTAAAAAAATGAGAGTAAAAAATATTTATGGAAAAAAAATGTAATTTTAGAAAGATTTTTTTAAAAAAAATATGATTATAAAAATAACAATTCTAAGTTACTCAAACATCTAAAATCATCTCCCTCACTATTCTCCCCACTTCATCTCCTTCCTACAAACACCTCCAAAACATTAGCATCCCTACATGTGAAAATAATGTTTACAAACTAATTTTTCAAAAATCAAAATTAAAAAAATAAAAATAAAACAACAAAAAATCTGTCATTATTTTGTTTTATTCGAATATTGTAGCAATGTTGTATTAGGTAATTATCTATCAAAGGTGTTCCTAAATACACGTTACAAATTAAAAAAAAAATCCACGAATATTAAATAAATAAATATTTATTTAAATTAATTCATAAAAATAAATAGAGGTCATTAAGTGTACATCGATGTCACTTGAGCTATTGCTCTGTTGACCGTTGTGGAATATTTAAACACATTTGACTTCTTATACCATATTAAATTATATAAATTTAAATATATTCGATGTGGTCGAAGAGAATAAGTTAAATGGGATGAATGATATAAATTTTATTTTATATCAATATTCTTAAAATAAGCAAGTAAAGAATACAAATACAACAGTTCTATAAAAAGTGAAAATAATGTAAAGTGTTCCTATAAAATTTGAACAATAATTTAATCATTGAAAAAAAAAAAACAGAAACCATGAAGATCAAATTCGATCTAGAAAAAGAAAAGAAAAAAAAAAAATCAAAGTTTGAGAGATAAATCAAGGCCATGAATATTGTACTGATCCGCATCAAAATTCTGTGAAGAAGAAGAACCGTTGTTTCTCCTAGCCGTTGCCATGGAATAATATTCCAATCCACTTCCCGCTAAATTCAAACTTCCTCCCAACTGCAACTGCTGCTGCTGCGCCGCCACGGCTGCCGCCATGTGTTGTTCTCTCGACCACCAGCGGAAGCCATGGGATCGGGAGGCGCTGCTGGGTTCGACTCGAGGCCGACTCATCAGGCGTAACGGAAACCTTACGGCTTTGTTTCGCAGAGACTGATGAATCGCCATTGCCGAATAATACGGATGGTAAAAAGAACCAATGTCGGTACTAGCGTCGGCGGCGGCCACGGTTGTTCGGAAGCCCATTGCGGCCGCGGCTACGGCGGCCTTCTCTCCTTTAGCAATGGCTCTTTCCCGTTTATGAGCGTTTTGGTGGCCCCCCAATGCCTGCAGATTCGAGAACTTTCTACTGCAAAATTTGCAATGAAAAACTCGAGTTTCGCCTTCATTCCTCGCCCCCGTCTCCGTTCTCGTTTCTGCTTCTAATTCTGGTTTCGAATTCGTAACCTTGGAAGAATTAGAAGCATTGGAGTTGTCTGAGGAAGACATAGCTATAAATTCTAGAGAGATTTTGAAAAAAGATGTTGGATTCTGAATGTGAAAGGTTAGAATAATGGTGGAATATTTATAGGGGGAAAAGTAGGGATGTTATTAAGGGAAGTTTATTGGTTTTGGAAGATTAATATTGACTATTCAGGATTAAAGGAAATTAATGAAGAACTAAAAAAAGGAAATTAATGGAAAGTTGGAAATAAATATAGAATGAACAAAAGTGATAGATATAGAGAAGTTGGTTTGTATATTGAGTGTGTTATTGCTAGATATGGAGATTAAGTTCTTAATATTGAGATTATGATTCAGAAATAAATATGGAAACTACAAGACAGATAATATTAAAGTAAATATGGTAAGTTAATATTAAATAGAGAGATTTCGTAAATATGGAAAATTGGAATGAGAGAGGTTTCGACACGGTTTTTATTAATTTGATTTACGGAGAGGGGGTTAAAGTTTATTAAAACGATACATTAATTACTTCCAAATCATGTTTTCAAAAAAAAAAAAAAAAAAAAGACTACTTCCTAATCATTCTCATCTAATTGGATTTGTGAAATACGAAAATATTTTGTGAAATTTCAAAAAAAGATTTTATGCAAAAGAAAAATAGCTTCTATCCTCAAATATCACATATGACATAAACCCTATCAAATATTGATAAAAATTTGTACAAAGATAGGGCATGTTGGGCAAACGGAGGAGTTGACTTGGCTTGGCTTAACTTCTATTCCATGTTTGCCCCATGGACTTCCATAACTCCATCCAACTCTTACCCAACTCCATCCGTGGGCCCCACA
>JBBMEF010028418.1:0-16460 GCA_037832685.1 Sicyos baderoa | reverse complement strand
TTGAGGAGTTAGTTAGATTTTGTTTGAAATTTTAATTCAAAACATTAATTTTGATATTTAGATCTTCTAAGTAGTTAAAATTAAATTAATTAATTCACATAAATTAAAAGTTATATTGAGGATACAAAGGTAAATTGTAATTTAATTAATTTTTTATTAATTTATGAAAACTCAATTTTAGACATTAATTTAAACACTTTAAAATGGTAGTCATTTGTTTAATAAGTTTGATTAAAGTAGCTATTTGCCTAATTAACCCTTAAAGTTATTCCACCCTGGCCATTTCAATTCTTAGTTGGCTCATCATTTCCCATTTCCTTTATAGGGTTTTACATGATGAGTTTTTTTTTTTTTTTTTTTTGATATTTGTGACTATCTGTGCACCTCGATTAATGTTTCGAGACATATCATCTAACCCTACAATATTTTGATGCCAATAAAATCTGTACGAAATTAATTTCTAGATAGGTGGTTACTACGGATTGAACTTGTTATCTTAGATACCACAAGATCCTTTTTAACCAATTGAGTCACCCCATGTTAATTACACTATGAGATCTTTTGTCTTGCAAATTCTAAAATGAGAATCTCCAAACATACTAAGGGCACGTTTGGCCCATAGACAAAGGAGGAGTTGAAAAGGAATGTGGGCCAATTTTATGTTTGCCCCAAAGACTTCCATAAGTCCACCAAACTCCACGCGTGAATCCCACGTTTTTATTTAAATATTAAAATATTAAAAAACTACTCGATATCTATTTTTTATTTAAATAAAAATTTCAACAATTCTCTTTCATCGCATCAAACAGAACTTTATTATTAAAAAAATGATTAAATATCAATTTTTTTATTTAAATAAAAATATCAACCATTCTCTTTCCATCACATCAAACATAACTATCCTTCCCTCCAAACATAAACTTATTTTCTCTTCTCAACCCAGCCCAATTCAACCCAACACATCCCTTGAAAGCCAAACATGCTCTAAATCTTTACCATTACAAGGACAACGTACCTATCTAATAGAGATAAATAAGATTTTGAACACCCTGATTAGATTTAATAAAGTAAGAAATTTTATCTCAAAATTAATTAACTATCGGAGAAATAGTTCATCGAAAGTCTTCCCACTTTATTAATATGGGATCTTACAATCGGACAATCTCGAGTAGCAAGAATCATACATATTTTTTTAAAAGGTCCCAAGGAAGTTGCTGAATTTCTTATAAAATTTGCACGTACAATCCACATCTAGACATTAATTAGTTGTACGGTTATAATGTTGTATATACTATTGCATATTTGTTTAATTATAATCCTGTTTAAATCCCAAGTGACAGAGATTATTCTGTTCATATAATTGTTTAGTGTGAAAAAGACATATCTTTAGACTAACCATGTGAGGAATGCATATGCTTAATCAAAATAATCACATTTAATCAAAAGATGACTGATTTTCTTCCATTACACACCATGTTCATATTCTTGTTGACATTCAATCAAAAAAAATTCATGCAAAGAACCATTTAGCTGACATAATGGTTTTTTTTTTTTTGGAAAACTTCCTTTTTAGTCATTATCTTTCAGCTCAAGTTTCAGTTTGGTCCCTATGTTTCAAAATCTAACATTTTTATCTTTGACATTTCAATAATTCTCAATTTTAGTCATTGAGATAATTGAACCGTTAATGATTTAACGGAATATTGACTAGGATGAAAACTAAATTATTTTTAAAATTTAATAAATTAATGATGTTTAATTGATTTTTTTTTTTTAAAAAAAACAATAATTACAAAGAAAATTAAAAAGACAAATTACTTTTATCTTAATTATATTTTGGTATTACTTATAATAATTATATCTTTAGATAAAATAGATATATTATAAAAAACAATTAATTATAATTTTATATAATTTTTTTTAAAAAAATAATAATTATGACATAATACTTCATTGTAAATATATTTTTAAATAAAATAAATGTGACATTTTTTTATCTTCTAAAAAATAATTATAAGATTCGTGTCAAACCGAGGAGAAAAATAATAAATATAAAAATAAATGAATTTGTTGAATGAAGAAAAATAAATACCGGAAAATGAGTTATATTGTTTTTAAATTAATTTTTAGAAGATAAAAAAGTTATTATTTTTTAGAGTATTTTTATTTTATCTAAAAATATAATTATTGTAGCTAATACAAAATTATAATTAAGATCAAGGTAATTTGTCTTTTCAATTTTTTTGTAATTATTGTTTTTATTTTTTAAATAAATCAATTAAACACCATAATTAAAATCGTTAATTTATTAAATTTTAAAATTAATTTAGTTATCATCCCAATCAATATTTCGTTAAATCACGAACGGTTTCGTTATCAAGGACTAAAATTAAAAATTATTTAAATGTCAATGGTAAAAGTGTTGGATTTTGAAACATATGGACCAAAGTGAAAGTTGAGACAAAAAGTAGGGACTAAAAATGATTTTTTCTCTTTTTTATTTTTATTTTTTATTATTTTTTTAATTTCCACCTGCCTCGATTTATATAATTCGAAACTCTATGGTTGGGTTGAGTTGAGTTGGGATGAGAAGAGAAATAAGTGAAATAAGTTTATGTTTGAGGGGAATGAAAGAAAAGATAAAATTATGTTTAATGTGATGAAAAGAGAATGGTTGAAGTTTTTATTTAAATGAAAAAATGAATATTTAATATTTTTTTAATAATAAAGTTATATGTTTGATGCGACGGTGAGAGAATTGTTAAAGTTTTTATTTAAATAAAAAAATAGATATCGAGTAGTTTTTTAATATTTTAATATTTAAATTAAAACGTGAGACCTATACATGAAATTAGATAGGAGTTGGATGGACTTATAAAAGTCTATGAAACAAATATGAAATAAAAGTCAAGTCAAGTCAACTCTACCGTTTATCCTCTCAGCAAAGATGCCCATAATACATGTTTGATAAATTGTTTGCAATACCGTTTATAATAATTTACATGGGATGGTTGGTAAAGGTTAGTATTTTTGAATGAGGAAAATTGTGCTGGCTTAGAAATTTCAACCAATAAAAAAATTGTCACGTGTTTTTACGGGATTCTATTTATTTAGTAGAAAAATTGTTTTGAAATAGTATCAATAAGCGTAAAAAATTAAGGGCTCCTTTCATAACTTTTTAATTTTTATATTTTAGAATGAGTAATATTTAGGTTTTTATGAGTAAGAACTCAACCCATTCTTATCTTGTGTGTGACACATTTATGGTCACAAACTTCATTTTCCTTTTCAAATTTTCCTTTAACTCAAAAAAAAAAAATAATAATAAATAAATTGTGACTATAAATGTGTTCGATAGAAGGTAAAAAAACTTGAGCTCTTATTGATAAAAACCTAGTATTACTCTTTCAAATTTTTTTTTAAATTGATTTTGTTTACTCTCAATTTATTTAGCGTAATTATTCTCGGTTTATATAAGTATTTGAATTCTAAGTTAAATTTTAAAAATAAGTTTTCGAAAACTAGTTTTTTTGTTTTCAAAAGATTATTTGATTTTTTTTTAATAATTAGATAATAAAGAAAATATGGTAGGGTATTTCTACGACATTCACGGACAATCACATATATAAAAAATAAAAATAATAACAAAATAAAGAAGTAGTTGAGAGTTGTATTCTAAGGTTTAATTTTAGAATTAAGATAGTTACAAACATGGTTTAGATGATTAAATATTTTTAATGTGTAGAAACTAGTTTGACATGAGGAAACAAAGCAGGCAGCTGCTCACAATCGACGGAGCTGTTCGGTGTTTCCTCAAGTTCGAAATAGCATAATTCTTAGGTCATAAGTTTGAAATTTCTTACTTCTAATTGTCGTAAAACTAAAAAATTAAAAATTAAAAAAAATAGAAAAAGAGCCCTCGGCCCGATCATCCTATTCGCTCCAACTGCTTTTGCTTTTTAGAATTATATGAAGCTTTCAATCCTACAATTACTTATTCGTTGGGACAATAATATAGGAAGGAGGTAAACCGCTTCGAGCAGAATAGGAGTTTTTTACAATAGTAAGGGCGGGGCATAATTCCAGTATAGTGCAAGGCCGCCGGGAGCGAGACCCTCAAAAAAGTTCAAGAAGCTATGAAAGCCAAAGTCAAACGGTTGTTCTTCCTTCCCCGCTCCCTCTTTTTCTACATATGCGGTGGAGCGATCTCACTGCTGCATTAAAATAAAAGTCAAGATCAGTTAATTTTAGAACCAAATCTATGAAAGATGAAACAAAAAAATGGTTTACTTGTAAACATCATATCAATTATTAGCAAATGAGAGATATATTATAATATTAATTATATTCATTAACCCATGTTAGGGGGCAGTGGAACACAAACCAATCATATGGTTTTTTTTCTCAAAACTTGTTTGCTTTAGACTAATCTTATTCAATCACAAGTTTAAAATATTGCATTTCTTAGTTCTTAATTTTGGTATCAAATTTTTAATTACTTTATTAAAGGCTTCAAGTGCTTTATCAAATGAAAGTATTAATGTATTGCTTATGGATAAGCATGAATCTTTTTTGTTTGGAATTTTTGAGGCTTTGTTTATACAAATCTTGCCATTTGATCAAAACCATCTGGAAAGAAAGATTCTGATTAGGATGAGAAATGTTATTATATTTGGATGACTATTCAATTTTTTCCCCTTCTCATTAAGTAATGATGATTAGGATGACAATAATTTGAAATATGAGCATTGTAATAGGTTTAAATGTAATTTGTTTTTTCAAAACAAATAATAAAACTTTATTTCGGTTCTTAAAATGTGAGGTTTAGAAATATTTTATCCATATTTGATTTTTTTATTTTTTCACATTATATTCTAATTTTTAGTCTCTTGAAAAATAAATTATATGTTTTACTGATTAAAAATTATATTAATGGAAGAGAAATATGTAGCATTAATTGAAAATTGTTTGTGATTAATTGAAGATTATATACATACTAATTGAAGATTTTTTTTTTTTTTTTTGCATATCATAAGTAGGAACCTTTTCATCTTTTTACTAGATCTGTCCTAATTTTTATCATGGATGAATTTCTTCTAAAAAAATGGTTATTGAAAAAGAATCAATTTTTATTTTCATATACAAAAAAATCCACATGTAAAAATTGAGTTTTAGAAGATTCAATATTAGTAGTTGGATCTACCATCTCGTATTTTTTATTTAATTAAAGATCCACCATAATAAAGGTGGAAGATTGAACGTTCCATTTTAGAAAAATGGGAATAAAAATAGATGAAAATTTTGCATGTATAAAAAAAATAAAAAAAAATAAAAAATAAAAAGAAGCATATTTCAATTTACAGCATAAAATTACATTTATAATAAAAATTTCAAATTGAATTTTATCACGGATATAAATTATTTAATGATAGAATTCTATCACTAGTAATAAGGTTCTATCACTAATAAAAAAGAAATCATGCATTATAGATAAATTATTTTAAAATTTGTGTTCAAATATAATAGAATGTATGGTAATGTAAATTTCCTATTTTCTTTTTTGGTAAACACATAAATTTAAAATTGGTCAAATAATTTGGAGTGGGTGAGAGTTGTTGTCAGAGGGAAGGAGGCAAAGGAGTTAGTGATTTGATTAAGCACAAACTCCTAAACTTCTATAATTTCTTCCATGATTTCACATTCCATGTTTTCTACTGTATTTTTTTTTTAAATATTCAATTCTCCCATCTCTCTCCTTGTTCATATACCACTGACCACCAATTTCTCTACATTTTTTTTTTAATTATTGGCTCAAATTCTCAAAAATGGATAATTATTTGTTTTATCAAATGGGTTAAAATAATTGTATATATGTTGAAGGTAAATTAGTTTGGACGCCTATTATATATATAAAAAAAAAAATACAATATTATTTGGTGAAATGCGAAAAAAAAATGAACTTTTGAGTCATACATTACTTAATGACATAAAGGATATGCAAATCATGATTGGTGCATGCATGTGTTTATTAAATAATAATAATAATAATAATAATATTAATAATAATAATAATAATAATAATAAAATACCATTAGTTGGAGCAAATACAATGTTTCTTGAATTATTAATAATAATATTAGGGAATGAATAAGGAGTGTTAAAGAATCTTGAAAAAAAAAAGTAGTGTTGAATTAATTTGAACTTATTTGATTACTAACCATGATTATTTAATGATTTTTTCATTTGATTATTATTTTTTTTTTTTTGAAGAATTTCATTTGATTAACTAAAGTTACTTTTCATTAAGGATAAATAATTTAGGTTCAATCGAGAACTATATCTCCTTTCATATGAATTTTAATTTATATTTGAAGTATTTAATATATATATATATATATATATATATATATATATATAATATTTAATTTTTAGAAATTTATACTTTTTGACAGTCGATTTAAGTGTTAGTAGTTTCGTAACATTTAACCATTATACAAAATTATTCATGTAAAAAATATGTGTTTCGAATTCTATCGTTTAAGTTGTAACAATTTTGTTGATGAACTCCATAACTTTTCAGGATACAAGTGAGATCTACTCGATCCATGAATGGATGAATTGTCCTGACCCATATCCAACTCGTGGTATAGGTCGAGATGGTCCCTCTAACTCACGTGCGGTACCGTACGTGAGTCTTCTTCTAACATGTGTGGGATGGTTCAGATAGGCGGCCTCCAGCCCTGCACCTTGAGAAGTCATTGGCTGATCTTGTCCACCTTGGGTTGGTATTTTTTGATTATGGGTTTCTGTTTTTTAAAAACTAAAATGGTTAAGCTTCAATCTCTACTAAAAGTTTTTAAAATCTTAGACCAAAGTGTAATTTAAACGAAACTTTTTTGTATATATCCTTTAAATTTGTACAACAAAATTTATTAATATCTTCCATGTGACTAATAATAATAATATAAATAGCAAATATATGTATCTTATTGTGTTGAATAGTCAAAAGAGTCCCCATCCAATAAAAATTGGGGAGGTGTTGACTAAAAGAAAAAAGCTCTAATCTTCACATGTGGCAAAATTTGATCTGCATTTATACACATTAATCAAGTAGAGATTAGCTTAACATAAAATTTAATCAACAAAAAAAACAGCTAATAAATTTCTTAGCCAATAATATTAATTAGTTGTGCCCTTATCTCCAAAGCTAAAGTATGGTTTGTTTGGTTAAACTGATTTATCTTTTGATTATTTTGATATGCACATGTCTTTGTTTTCAAGTAATATATAGTTTGATTGAACCCTTTATCCACTAGATTAGAAATAAAAATAGATCTTTTTTAAATCTTCTTTTTTTTTCTTCGGGATATACGAATATTTTAAGCAAATGTTTGTGTATTAGATTCTAATTCATAGTTGTTTACGTGAGTTGAGTTATAATTTTATAATTTTTGTTAAATTGAGTCGATTTATGTCATTGATCGATTTTTGTCTTGTAAAACCTAATCTAAATTAAGAACAAAATTATATATGCGTAAAATTAATTGATAAAATAGATTGTTAATAATATTAGTAAGAAACATGAACTTATCATATATATTTTTTTTTATTTACGAATTATAAATTGAATTTTAGAGAAATTATAGAAAATTAGTACAATCCAAAACTCATTCAAAAAATAACTGGATTAAATTAGGTCGGGTTGTTTTAATACACACAAATGGTTCGCTAGGTATATTATCAATTAAAATTTGTAAATTAATTAAAATTCTTTTAACTCAATCCAACTTATCCTCCTAAATATTAACCAGGTACATAATTAATGTTTTACTTTTAATATTCATCTCATCAATTTCTATTTAAATGAAAATAATATTTTCACCATGTAAATTATAAAAAGTTAGAGTTTAATTTAATGATTTTAAAATTTAGATTTTAATTTTTATAATTAAAAAAAAAGAAAAAAAAAGTTAGAATTTAATATCTATAAATTTAAAAATTAAAATTTAATCTTTAAACTTCGATAAAAACCTAAAATTTGTTGTTAATAATTACTAATAAAGTACATTTGCAAAAAATAGTTATTATTATATAAATTATATGATTTTTGTTCAATCAAAACTCTCAATTTTTGTCATTAACTCTAAAATGATCGATGATCGGATAATTTTGATGTTTGATGAAAATTTAATTCAATCATATAAATAATTAATTTTTGATTTTATTATTTTTTTAATACAAATTAAGGAAAGAAAATTACAAATATCAGTTATAAAAATCGAACATGCGACCAAACTGAAAGAACTGGCCACGATCCTTTCAGCCTCTTTATATATTTAAATATTGACCATAGACGATGTGATATATATATATAATATTTATTTATTTATTGACCATAGGCTTGGATTGTTATCATCATATTAATCGAAAAAATGTTTTTTTTTTTTAATTTATTGAAGAAAAGATAAAGGATAAAGATTAAGAAATAATAGAGAGAGAGAGAGAGAGAAAGGACATTAAATTGATGTGATTAAGAAGAGGCCGCGTGGTTGCTTCTGCTTCCTTTTTAAATTACACACTCTCTGAATCCCTTCTTCTCTCACAACAAACCTAACCCCCCCCCCCCTTTCTCTCTCCTCTCTCTCTCTCTACACCTTCCTCCGTCGCCGCCGATCTCAACCTCCGATCTCACCGGATTCTCACCGTCTAAGGTACTGCATATTCTTACGATTCCGTTCAATCGAATCTTTCTATTCCTCAATCTCTTTGTTTCGCCGTTCATCGTTATCGCGATCTACTTTCTTCATTTTCGATTTTCGATTTTCTTTCAGATTCATCGTGTTTCTCACCTGTTTTCTGCAAATTCACTGCTCTAGTCGGAGAATCTCTCTTTCTTTTTCTGTTTATTTTCTCGAAATCGAATCTCATTTTGAATTAGCCTTGTGGAATTTGAAATTTCGTGTGTTCTTCAGTTTTATCTGCTCTTGTGATGTTCTGTTCGCTGAGTTTTGTCGATTTGATTTGCAGATTGGTTAATCTGTGTGTTTCTGCTCGTGTAGTGTAGAAATCGAATTTCATTTTGTATTAGCATTGTGCAATTTGAAATTTCGTGTGTTCTTCAGTTTTATCTGCTTTTGTGATGTTCTGTTCACCGAGTTTTGTTGATTTGATTTGAAGATTGTTTAATCTGTGTGTTTCTGCTCGTGTATTGTAGAAATCGGATTTCATTTTGTATTAGCATTGTGGAATTTGAAATTTCTGGGTGTTCTTGAGTTGCATCTGCTTTTGTGATATTCTGTTTACTGAGTTCTAGCATCATCTTACGTTTTGTGGTTTATTTGATTTGCAGATTGTTAATATTGGACTCTCTGTGTGTTGTGTGTATTGTTGCTGGATTTGTTTCTTCAGATGGATACGGTTGCTCCTAACCTAGATGCAGCGCCGAGGATTTCCGATTCGGCGGAGCAGCGGCCGAGTAAACGCCGCAAAACCGAATCGGAGAATCAAGCGGCGGATATTCGCAGCGCAGAGTCCACGGATTTGAGAAGACGGTGGAGAACAGAGTCGGAGCAGCAGAGTTACTCTTCCAAATTAGTCGAGGCTCTCCATCGAGGAAGCTCTAATTCCGCATCTCCGCCGGCGAGATCTTCGATTAACGGCCGGAAGGTACGCGTGACGGCGGACCGAGTCCTCGCCGCCGCCGCCAAAGGCAAGACGCGGTGGAGCAGAGCGATCTTAACGAATCGACTCGATCTCAAACTCAAGAACCACAAGAAGGTGAAACTGGCCGGGAATTGTAGTCGGCCGAAGAAATTGATAACGCCTAAGGCGAGGAAATTGCCGGCGGTGCAGCGGAAAGTTCGAACTCTCGGCCGCCTGGTTCCTGGATGCCGGAAAATCTCATTCCCGAACCTGCTTGAAGAAGCTACAGATTACATTGCCGCTTTACAGATGCAGGTTCGCGCCATGGCAGCTGTGGCGGAGCTTCTCGCCGGCGCTCCGGCAGATAGTCAAAGCTTTAGAATAAATTCGTAAAAAGCCAGTTCCCATTGCTTGCTTGTAATGCCGGTTTTTTTTTTTTTTTTTTCTTTCACGAATATTTTTCGTGTATTGTTGTGAAATATTTTATTGTACACATTTTAATCTTCATTTTTTTTGCTTAAAAAAAAACTTTATTTTTTAGATTTCTTGAGAACCAAATACAAAATTCATTCATAACCATAATAGAATCTACAATACCTGATCTGAAATCTTGATTGAAGCCTTAGCCTTAGTCCACAATCTGGACTGGAACCAAACAAAAAATTGAATGATAAATTGATTAGAGGTACTAAAGTGGATAAAATGTGACATTTTGATGTCCTTTATATTGGATTCTTTTTTCGAATGAACCATATAGAGAACTTGTCCAAAAACCACGATGTCGAAATGGAGCCCATGAACACATCTAAAGTGCCTATAACCACTCACACAAGATCTTAAGAACAGACACTTATAGTGTTTGAGAACTGTCTATTGCCATCTACGTGGAGAGCCACATTCTCAAGTATTAGAGCGAATAAAAAAAAAAATTAATAGATTAATTCCTTTTTAGTTTCTTGATTGAAAGTGGTATCGAATTAAGTGAAGAAAAAAATGACCCCACAAATAAATTTAGGGTTTAGTAATTTTATTTGATTTCCCAAATTAAGTACTTTCTATTTTATTCCTCAGCTAAGAATATCGAGATGGTTGACTTAGGAGTCGGTAGGATATCGGAACACCCCCTTGAGTCATTTATATCTCATTTAAGACATGTTTATTACTATTTAGAACTACTTTATTTATGACAACAAGAATAGAAATATAATCATCATTATTTTGAATTTTTGAAGTACTTAATACTTATCATGATGTATGACCGCATGTTAAAGGAGTAAAAAAAGTGAAAAAAGGGAAGTAAATTTGATTTTATTTACAACTTTAAAAATGTTATTTACCGTTAAAAAAATGGTTTTCCTTTGTTTTCTCTGTTCCTTTCCCTATTTAAGTATATTGGACTATAATTGTTGAGTTAAATCGTTTGATTTTTTTTTTCAAAAAATTTACCTTTTTAATCTCTTGGTTTGGTATTCTATTTTAATTTGATTTTTATATTTTAAAATCGAATATTTTTACTCTAATTTATTCATTATTTTTTATGATTCACTTATATTAAATTTCAAAATGAATCTAATTATCATTTTTTTTTGTGAGTATATATTAGGAGATGAAGATAAATACTAATTTCTGGACTCGAATTTGTGATTATAAAGTTGAAATGAATTAATGTCAATCAAAATAAATAATTACGCCATCGACTCCTTCAATAATATTATTAAAATGTTAAAAGTAAAGTTTTTTAATTTTTTAAAATAATTTGAAGGGTAAAATATATTTTCGCTTTTTTTAATGCAAAAGGTGAATGAGATTTGTGTTAATCCTTTGGGATTGGCATTGGGATTTTTTAGCCAAATTTCTTGAAATGGGTGATTGGGAAAATTTCAAGTGAATTTTGGAAGTTGGGATGATTTTGGATGGGTGGAATAGTAAATACCCATAAATATTGGATGTACCAATCATGTGGGTGTAAGGGCCAAAGAGCAAAATAATTGAAGGTATCAATGTTTCATTGTCTTTTTGCATTATCATTTATATTAACTTCTCTCTTTATTTTTATTTTTTTTCTCATGCTCTTTTAATTCACCAAGCACTTTTCTTTTTCTTAAAAGAATTTTAATGCACCAAACTAGTAACTAACTTCTTGTGTTATTTTTTTTTTTTTTTTGAAAGATATCTTGTATTAATTTAGTCAGTTTGAATGTCGATTATTTGATATTCAATTAAAACATGGTAAAAATGACATGTATAAGTTGATGAATACGAGGTATGAGTTGGAATCACTTCACCTTTAAATACACTATTGAATTAAAAAAATAAGTAAAAAAATAATTAAAAAAAACAATGTATTGATTTAATACCAATTTAAAATTTAAATATACAATTTTTTATGTTTTTCAAAGGTTTGAACATATTGATTAAGTGCCAATAAAAGGAGTAGTTCAAGTGGCAACAATGTATATCTAATGATTTAGAGATCTTAGGTTTGAGTTTTCTATACCCCAATTTTTATAATCTCAAAAAAAAAAAATATTGATTAAAAATATAAATTTTAATTAATTGAATTATACTCATATTGATAAATATAAATTTCTTCCACCCAAATGCATGAACATGTCATCTATATATTAAGAATAAAAAAAGCCCAAAATAATTTATTTATTTATTTATTATTATTATTTTTTTTTTTGTAGTTTAGAAACTTGGACAATTTACATATCAAAACATTCTTAGTTTAACATTATATATTAGTGAAAATTGAAACTTTCAATTTTTGGGTGAAGAACAAATCAACTTTTTGGTCAAGGATGTAATATTTTATCCAATTAGTCTACAATGGAGGTTGATAAAGTAGGTTAGAAGTTGAAGGACACTAAAATTGACAGTTCAAAATTTAGAAGATAAAAATGAAATGAGCACAAAAATTGAAGTACAAAAGTGAGTTTCTTTAAGGAAAGAGAAAAAAGGGAAGAGTTTGAAAATAGAGAAGATGATGTTAAAGTTTGATGAGAAAGGGATGGATGAAAGTCATTAATGGATGGGTCATACATAAGACATAGAGATAGGACTCTTATTTATTATTTATTATTTATTTATTCATTATTTATTATTTATTAGAAAATTTGTTATGTATACAACTTTGGGCCTCTATTATAATTAGAGGAATATTTACATCATGTTCGGGCATGATATACAAAATAATGTTCACCTACGTGGCCCAATATAAACCACAATCTATTTGATTTTAAATTTAGAAGATAAAAAAGTAAAATAAATAAGAATGAATTGAAGCCCATATTGAGCCACATGTCTGACCATTATTTTATATATCATGCCCTAGCATAATATAAATATTTCTCTTAAAATTATAGCACATCTAAATTAAAAATTTGTGTATACCAAAATTTAGAGTGATTGAACTCAATCGAACTCAATTAATAACTAGTGATTGAACTCAATCAGTTTGTTAAGTGATTGAGTTCAATCAACAACTAGTGATTGAACTCTGATTGAACTCAATCATTTGTTATTTTTAATTTTTAATATATGTGCAATTATTTTTAATTTTATGTTATAGATGCAATATTTTAACCAATTTTTATTATACATAAAAAATCCCCTATTTATTATCTATTATTTATTTTTAAAAATTAAATCCTAAACACGTGCACATACGACGTTGTACCATCAATATCATCTCCATTTCTGTAACCCTAAATTCTAGATCCACTCATTTATGCTTCAAAAATATTGATGCCTACACTTTTAGATCCTTTTAATAATTATTTAGTTTTGGATTTTTAAAGTTCAGTTTAATACTACTTCTACTTATTAATTTTATTATTTTCTAATCTCTCTTCAAAAGCTCAAGTTCGTGTTCTAACCAAAAAAAAATCAAAATTTGAAATTTGCTTAGATGACAACATTTTAGCTGTTTACTTTAGTTATAATATTTTTTAAAAAAATATTAATCCATAGTTCTTTTTTTTTTGTTTACATTTCAATTTTATCTTTTTCCTATGTCTTATTTGAAGATTATATATTATATAGATTGAAAATTATTTCCGGCAGTTATGGAAGACTATATTAATAGAAAATTGTTTATAGCGGTGATTAAAAATTGTATATATAGATTGATTGAAGTCTCCATTACACTAATTAAAATTAAAGTGCATAAAAATTTTCCGCCTTTCTACTAGGTCCACCACTGTTTATTGCTATGCATAAATTGCTTTTAAAAAGTTGTTATTTCATTGATTTTTTTATTTATTATTATTTTATATGAAGAATGTGACATTTGAAAGTTAAGTGATTATAATAAAATAAATCTCAAAATATATGGAACTGACTCAATTTAACAAAAATTATAAAATTATAATTTTATAAGTGATTATAATAAGAACCGACTCAACTTAAGTGATTATATAATGTCGAGCTCGTTATTATATAAGTGATTATAATAAGAACCGACTCAACTTAACAAAAAATATAAAATTATAACTCAATCCATACATATAACTATAAATTAGAATCAAATACACAAACATTTGCTTAAAATATTCATATATCCCGAGAAAAAAGAAGATTTTAAAAAAAATCTATTTTTATTTCTAATCTAGTGGATAAATGGTTCAATCAAACTATATATTACTTGAAAACAAAGACATGTACATATCAATAATAATCAAAAGATAAATCAGTTCAACCAAACAAACCATACTTTAGCTTTGGAGATAAGGGCACAACTAATTAATATTATTGGCTAAGAAATTTATTACCTGTTTTTTTTGTTGATTAAATTATATTTTAAGCTAATCTCTACTTGATTAGTGTGTATAAATGCAGATTAATTATGCCACATGTGGAGATTAGAGCCTTTTTCTTTTAGTCAACACCCTCCCCAATTTTTATTGGATGGGGGACTCTTTTGACTATTCAAACAATAAGATATATTTGTTATTTTGTCACATGTAAAATATTAATAAATTTTGTTGACAAATCTAAAGGATATATACAAAAAAGTTCCGTTTAAATTACACTTTGGTCTTAGATTTTAAAAATGATATGTTGAATTAAATTTAATCTTTTCTTTCACTTTGGGAAAACTAAAAAATGAATCAGAAAGAAAATGACATTTGAATTGGACCTTAATGGTTTATATGCGTTTACCGGGTGTTCCTCCTATCGAATGAGTTAGTGGTACGGTAGTTTCATTGTTTGATTGTAAACTAGTTCAACACCAGCATCACGTGTTTGATCTCTAGAATCGGTATTGTAATCCTCCTCCTCCAATATGTAGTCAAAAAAAAAAAAAGTGTCCATCTTCAGATTGCCACCATATTTGCAATCCATTCCTTTTAAAATAGAACAAAAAATATAAACTTCTGAAGTTATGATAATATAAAATGGAAAACAGCAATGACAAAATTCTACTTTGTATACATAATTGAAAACAAATGATGAATATACTGCAAAATTAAACCAACACTACATTATTGAACTAATTTAAATAAATAAATTCAAACTTATTTTTATTGAAAGTAGGAGAATTAAAATTAGATATTTGAAGATAAACATAAAAGAACTAATCTCAAAATACATGAAAATTTCAATTATATTTTTGAGTACATTCAAATTACGTTTACAATAGATAATTAAATTAGAAAATTGATATCATTCGTCGCTTTGGCCGAGTGGTTAAGGCGTGTGCCTGCTAAGTACATGGGGTTTCCCCGCGAGAGTTCGAATCTCTCAGGCGACGTTTTCTTACTTTTTCTTTTTGAGATTTAAATCGTAGCGGAAGCGACTTGTCTTTCGAGAAAATCGTGTGGCAAGTGACTTTACGACACGTCGAGCACTAACATTTGACTTATGAAAAGCCCAAATTTGACCAGGTCAATTATAGCATTTCTGCAATTTCCTGTCGTCTTTGTTATTTAATAGCCAGGCCACGTTTGGCGTTTTCCTCGTTCTAAAAAATTATAAATATAATAAATAATAATAAAAGAAATAACAATTAGTAAGCACGTATGTGAGGGGTGAGAGTTTAGATTTTTTTTTTTTTTTTTAGTATTTCACTAATTAATTCAAAACCATTTAAATTAAGTATATGTATTTTTCTTAAAGATTAAGGATATATCTAATTTAATTTAATTAAAGAATTTTTTTGGAGAGTTAAAGAATTCTTTATATTCTAATTTCTTCATCTATCAAATATTTGCATTCATATGTTCTTAAAAAGTACTTAAATAGGTACTATGTGAGATAAGAAAGTAAGTTGGATAAGAGCAAGCACATGAAAAGAGAAAAATTTAAGTTATATCAAAATATGATCTAAATTTTCATGTCTAAATTTGGAAATTAAAAAGAAATAACTATCCCCCATACACATATAACAAATTCTAGCATTCTAGCATTTCATTATAATATTTTTTTAAAAATATTTCATCAATAACAAAATATTATAATTTTCGGTTGCTCTCAATCAATTTCACTCGATTTTTCAATCCGTAAAACATGATTAAAGTTATATATCACTTTATTGAAGACCATCAATTTTACTTGATTAAAGTCATCAATTTAACTAGATTAAATAAAATATACTATATTTGATTATCATCTACAAAAAAAAAAAAAAATGTTTTTCCATAAAAAAATCATCTATATATTCTTGAGGGAATATAAAATTCTTATAGCTTTTTGAAATGTAATCACTATAAGAGCTACTAAAAATAACGAGCCACCTAAAAGAGATGCATAACCCAATACCATCATACTTACGTGCATCATTAACCAATGAGATTGGAGAGCGGGGACTAATA
>JBBMEF010028407.1:0-16461 GCA_037832685.1 Sicyos baderoa | reverse complement strand
GGCACCTCGTGCGTGGTTTGAACAGCTGACTAGATTTTTATATTCTATTGGATTCTCAAGTTCAAAAGCTGACCCTTCTCTTCTCATTTCAAACTGTGATGGACAATGCTGCTATATATTAGTATATGTTGATGATATAATCATCACAGGAAATTCAAAGGCTGCAATTGAGGATTTAGTTTTGACTTTGAACTCTAAATTCAAGCTAAAGGATTTGGGGCAATTGAGTTATTTTCTTGGCATTGAAGTTTCTTATCCTGAAAAAGGAAAGATATTTTTGTCTCAAACCAAATACATATCAGACATTCTTCATAGAGCTAAAATGGAACAAGTTTGTACTATTGCAACACCAATGCTCAGTGGATCTGTTCCATCAGCTATCAATGGAGAAAAATTTAATGATGTTAAGCTATACAAGAGTATTGTTGGTGCACTTCAATATGCAACACTCACAAAACCAGACATTTCTTATAGTGTTAACAAAGTTTGTCAATTTATGCAAAATCCAACAGTAATACATTGGAAAGCTGTCAAGCGAATTTTAAGATATCTTGTTGGGACTATTGACAATGGTTTGTTACTTTCAAAACCTTCTACACTAAATCTAACAAGCGTTGCTGATGCTGATTGGGGAGCTGATCCAGATGATAGAAAATCAACATCTGGGTTTTGTGTGTTCTTTGGAGGTAATCTCATACAATAGGCCTCTAATAAACAACAGATTATCTCAAGATCGAGTACCGAAGTTGAATATAGGAGTCTAGCTCATGTGTCTGCTGAGCTGATTTGGTTAGGAACATAGTTCAAAGAATTGAAAATTACCTTAGACCAAACTCCTATTGTCTGATGTGATAACTTAAGTGCAGTTCATCTCAGTGCTAATCCCATTCTTCATGCTCGGACAAAGCACGTAGAGATTGACATATACTTCGCTCGTGACTTGGTGCTCAACAAGCAAATCAGTATAAGACATCTTCCTGCATCTTGTCAAATTGCAGATGGCTTAACTAAACCATTATCAGCGGCTAGTTTTCTTTCTATTAAGGACAAGCTCAATGTATGCTCTTCCATGACCATTGACTTGAGGGGCGGTGTTAAGAAATCACATTGACCAGCTGACCGAAGCTCTTCGGAGCTGATCGAAGACCTCATTAGAGTGGTTAGAAGACTGTTGTGCTGTCTCTCTCTCATTGGTTAAATCAGTTGCTGCTCAAAAACAACTTAACTCATTTCTTGTTATTAAAAACTATCTCTCTGTAATTCACAGCTCTCTATAAAAGTGTGTTGAACTCTTCATCTTCTTTATCAATAAGAAAATCATTCTTCTTCATGATAGCAAATCTTATGCTCTGCAAATTTCTTGATTTCTCTTTGTGAGTTTGGCATGCTTGTTATAAAGTGAAACAATGCATCATTATCTTATCTTGTTGAGCTTCTCACCACATGCCCTTGTACATGATAAATCATGGTTTACAAAAGCTTCTTCATTCTTGGAAAGATCTTATTGTATACTTTTTTTAAAATCGAGCGACGTTTGTATATATCTGAACTCTATACACATACTTTAGAATTTCATGTTAAATCAATTTCAAACCCGAGATTAAAATAAGATTACATTTTAAATGTATACTATTGAAATGTACGGTATTATTATAAATAACTTTGCACTTCCTTAAATTTTAGGATGACACAAAAAGTTTAGAATAAAACGATAATGAAATTTTAGTATAGTCATTGATTGTTTATAGTTATGAATCTATATGGTCAGAAAGTTAATTAAATGATTTAATGTCACAAAGAATGTACTAAAATATCAATAGGTCTCATAGTTTGCTGTTTTTAGCACAACCATTGTTTTTTTTTTCTTCAGAAAATAAAACCATTCGTTAACAATAATATTTAATATAGCAATATTTGCCTACCCATAGATATATAGAGTGAGTATGCTTATCGCCCATGTGTCACAAGTATTTTTTTTGAGAACATGTGTCACAAGTATTTACCACACATTAAAACATAAAATTAATAAAATATTGAAAAACTAAATAAATATATAACAAATACTTGTGCCACATAGACAATAAATATATCTCACTTTAATGCATGTGTAGGTAAGTATTGCTCATAATAATAATAGAAAAATATACATACATATATTCCTACCAAAATGAGAATAGACACTAAAAATAACACAACTTACTGACTCATTTGGTCCAATCCACAAATCAGACGATAATCAAACTAAAAACATAAAGTTAAGGAACAAGAAAATTCTAATAGAAACGACACCAAAAAAAGTTGACTTTTTTATAATTGGGATTAAAAGATCCCATCATACAAGATTCAACCATTATTCTTATAAGTAAAGAATTAAGAAAATAATAATAATAAAATTATTATTAAATTACAAAAGCTTGATTAAGTAATGCATTATTGTTTTTTTTTTTTTTTTTTTTTTTTGTATAAAATGAATTATTGTTTGAGATGAAAGTTTCCACCAAGTAGGACAGCCAAATTTATGAGCTACCAAGAAGAGTTGAAGACTTGTCCTTATCGTTCATTCAATTTCTTGAATAAGTCCACTTGTGATAGAAATTAAATGGGCAATATATATATCTTGTCAAATCTATGTCAATCACATTGTAATAAGTTGATAAGCATTATTTAGGGTTTTGTTAGTCACTTTAGCACCGACTTTTCCCTTTTATTTAAAACAAAATTAAGAAAAGTTAATAGTGTTTTCTTTTCTTTTATATTTGTATTTTTTAGAAGCAAAAAAAAAGCATTTTGTTTTCTAGGTTCTTTATTTCAGATCAGTTTTCTAGATTAATTTAAATATGACAAGACATCGAAGTTTATTATAATTTATATACTTAAATTACTTTTCTCGGTTGTTCGTGATGGAATCAATGTTAAAAATGCATTTTGTTTTTATTTGTATATGTTAGAAAACATATTTTATTTTAATGGCTAGGTTAATTAAATATAGAAAAATATCCAATAACTATTAGAGAATATGAGGTTCCACTCAAAATCAATTGGCAATGAGGAGAATAATTCATATCTATTTTATATTGATGTTGAACTCTTCCATTTTCCAATGTGAGACATTTGTGAGATCCTAACAATAACAAATACTTCTTATTTTTTTCAAATGTCTACAACTCATTTTTGAGATTTTGGCAAAATATTATAAGAAAACTGTCTCTCATCGAAATAATGTAAGGAAGAGTTGTGTTTCAAACCCTATAAAAATAGTTGACAACTTTAGTTTCAAAACATTCAAATAACACTTTTGAATTGGTTTATTAACTTTAGTTAAAAAAATTTATATATATTCTTTTCTAAAAAATAGGGCAAAGTGTGTGACTAGTATAAGTTTTAAAGATAATGTTTATGTAATTATGATCGAGAGAGATAAATCTTTGTGATAGTAGGACTTTTTTACACAGTGTAAATTATTTCTATTCGTAATTTCTTTTTTCTCTAATTTTGAAGTTTTTCAACGTATCTTGTATTCTTGCTTTTTTCTTTTAAATTTCTTAGGTCCCGTTTGATAACTATTTGGTTTCTTGTTTTTTGTTTTTCAAATTTAAGCCTATTCTCTCTCAAATTTTCCTACAATGTGCTCCATCCTTCCTACCATTTATTCATCTTTTTGTAAGAAAGTAGGAGAATACTAACCAACTTTTAAAAACAAAAACAAACTTTGGAAAGCTACTTTTTTTTGTTTTTAAAAGTTGGTTAGTCTTCTCCTACTTTCTTAAGAAAAAATGTGTACATGGTAGAAATGATGAAATAAATTGTAGGAAATTTGGGAGAAAATAGACTTAAATTTGGAAAACCAAAAACAAGAAACCAAATGGTTATCAAACGGGGCCTTAGCTATTTTTCTAGCCGTTATTAATATTTTATTTTTCGAACAAGTGGTTCCATAGCTTTAGATTTGTAGTTTTTTTTTTTTTTTTTTTTTCTAAATATGTTCTAGCTTTGTCTAAGCTTCCACATAGGAAGAAAAAAAAATCTTAAAACAAAATACAACTAAGTGTTGTGAATAATGTTGTTTATTATGTGTGGATTTGTGAGGATTGAAGCAGAAATCTCAATCTGTATGAGTTTAATAAAGATTGACATGGAGAAATTTGATGAAATGATGATCTTTGATTTGTGGCAAGTACAAATTCGAGATATATTAATGCAATCTCGATTACACAAGGATTTGAAGAGAAGACCAAGTGGTGTTACTTATAAAATAAAAATATTAGGAAGCGTTGATGATCCAATAGAGTCTAATGAAGGTTCCAATAGAGGTTCTCAAAATCTAACAAAACAAGTTTGTCAAATATCTGGAGTTTTGATGCTGGCATAGTCTCTCTTGCTAGAGAGATGGTGACATCCTTTCAAGAAAGAAAGAAATCATTCTTGGTATGTTTGTTTTTTATGGGAAAAATCTTCCCTAATTAATGCAGAGTAAGCAGAAAATAAATGAGAATTTAAAGGAAATAACAAAATAGAAAGACACAAGAATTTACGTGGAAAAACTCCAAAACTGGAGAAAAAAAACCACGGGAAAAAGAATTTCTACTATGTGAAAAATTGTTACAATCACACAGAATTCTCTCACCGACCCCAATTACATAAACACTCTCTTCAAAGCTTATACTACTCTCACCCTTTGCCCCACTCTCCAAAAGAGAACACAAAAGGAATTTGACTAGAGTCAGTACACAAAGCTTAAAGTGCTTCTGACTGGAATGCTTTGAAACCAAAGCCTTATCCTCCATTTATAAGGCTTGGAGCACACCACTACCTTGCATCTTTCTGATGTGGGACAAATCCACTTCTAATATTTTGCTAAAACCCAACAGTTTTATCATGCTAGAGGATGTGATAGCAGCGGTTTCAAAAGTTTGCACATGGGCATTGGCTTGAAAATTATATAAGGTTTGTGGTAGAAGTTATGTCAGATGGCTGAAGAACTTCCAAGTAAGTCAAGCATGTGAAAATATACACTTAAGATTTCAACAAGGTGTATCAACATGTTGATGAAGAAGAAAAATCTTGGAATGTGAATGATATATTCTCAGAGTTGAGGATTATGATTGTTAAAGAAGACAATATTGCAATAAAAAGATGTGGATTCCTCAAATATCTAAGCATTGTGGAATTTATTGGGGTTTTGAAAAAATATTAGAAGAACATTGTCGCACAGGAAGAGGTGTGCTCCAAGGACTATAATAAAAGTGTGTGGCTTTGGTTTCAAAGCATTCAAATAAGAAATATTTTAAATTTGGTATATTGACTCTAGTTAATTTTTTTTTTTTTTGTATTCTCTTCTGGTAAGTGGGGCAAAGAAGGAGAATATTTATATAATTGAGGTGAGGAAAGAGAAATCTTCATGATGTAGTAATTTTTCACATAATAAAACTTCTTGTTGTCCATCATTTTTCTTTCCAAATTTGGAGTTTTTTTATGTAAATTCTTGTTTTTTCTTATTTTTTTCCTTTAAATTTCTCATTACTTTTCAGCTTAAGGAAGGGTTTTCCCAACATCATTCTCATTAATTTTTTTTAAATTTTAGTTGATTTCAATCTTTACCCAATATCATTCTCATCATATTTTTTAATTTTAGTTGGTTTCAGTCATGTTGTGAATTTAGATCCAGGCATGAGAAAAGCATTTGTTTTATTTTTGTTTAATCTTATTCATAGGCCCCATTTGATAACTATTTTGTTTTAGTTTTTATTTTTTGAAATTTAAGCCTACAATATTTAATTTATCATATATTTTTTTTATTTGATTGTCTACATCTTACCTGTACTTTTAGAAACCAAACCAAATTTTGAAAATTAAAAAAAAAAAAAAAAATAGCTTTTAAAAATTTGTTTTTGTTTTTAAAATTTGATTAGCATTCACATATTTTCTTAAAAAAAGATAGATACATTGCGGTAAATATAAAATACATTCGAGGAATTTTAAATAAAAATAAACTTAAATTTTAAAAATAAAAAATAAAAAATAAAATGGTTACTAAACAGGTGGGTTGAAACCTCTAAACTTAGTAAAATCTTTTATTCACTAGGTCGATCCATAATTGTTAATTGTGTTATCAAAAGTATTGACACGTATTCTCGAACAAGAAATTAGAGGATCTAATCTCTAACCTCAAATATTCTTGAATTAAAAAAAAAAAAAAACATTATTCTTTCATTATTATCAACATTTCATTCATTTTTTTTTAATAAATAGACTAGAGTTACTTTCTTGATTTGTTTTCGAACACTTTTTTTTATTTTTTTTAATTATATGAAATTTCTAAATCTTTTGAATCTTTAAAAATTGTAAGAATAAGTTTTTTTTTTTTTTTTTGAAAAGAAACCTTTCATTAAAAATAAACCAAACCATTACAATCTTCTTCGAGATCGGAACCAATATCAGGGGGAGAGATTCCCCCTCCAAAAGGAGACATGTCGACAATAGAGAGGATAGAGGCCTTCCAACAAAAATACTCTAAATAAGTTTGTTTAGCAAGAATATCAACAACATGATTACACAGTCTATTACAATGTGAAATTAAATGCTTATATCAACTATAATGTTGTTGAATTCATAAAAATTTGATGAATCATTTACAATAGCTTTAATGATCTCTAAAGCGTTTGACTCCACCAGAATATGGGGCAAAAAGGGCACATTCAACTCCCACAGATGGGCAAGATCTTCCCTCAAGGCAATGCCCTCTAAGAATTTGATAGACAAATTCTTGAAGTTAGAGCGCCACCCTGCCATCTTCACTTGACCCTTCGAATCCCAAACCACCCTGCCAATACCCCTTCCATTGAGGACGACCTAAAAGACGCATCAACATTCATCTTCCAAGTACCTTTGGGAGGGGCCTTCCACTTTGTGCCATTATCAATGCTCCTATTGGGATTCTTAACAATACCTGCACCAATAAAATAATAAGAATTAATAACATTTTCAATAATACCGTGAAGATTATGGAACTCAAAAGACATATTTTCATTAAGACCTTGATTATTGAGGCCTTGATTTCTAAAGTTCCATAAACTCTAAATAATGATGGTTCCTTTGGCCATATCCACTTTAGGAGTTTTATGACACAACCATTTCCAAAAGTCAATTCCTTTGACCATATTGCAGTGGCGCTCATCAGAAAATGTAACGACCCAAAATTTTAGAACGTCTTCTCGGGTTGGTTTGGCCGTTATTCCCGTTATTTAATCCTTTGAGGGGTTTGAATTATTTAAGAGTTAACTGTTGTGTTTTGTTCTTGGCAGGATTCGATCCCAGTTGATTTGGAGTTGTGAAGACTCGTTTTCTTAAAATAAAATTTAAAAGACTTTAGTTGAAGCTTGGTGGATTTATCTGGTGGTTGTTGGTGCCTTTTAATTAAATGGAGAAAATAGGATGAATTATTTTGGCCTCGTTGGGTTTCGAACCATGGTTTGGGGGAGTGGTAGAGTTTAAAGGAAAAACAAAAGAAAACAAGTGTCGTCGCTAGGACTCGAATGGTGGATTTTAGATTAAATGGCTTTTAATTAATTAAAAAGGATTTAGGTCATTTGGATGGGTTTCCCTTATTCTCTTCCAACGCTTCAGGCCGTCATGAAGTTTCTCTCAAGCTTTCATTTTTCTCCAACGCAAGTTTAAGCTTCCATGGTGAGTTCTTGTTTTTATTCTTCGTGGTGGTTATCAGATTTTTCGTTTTGTGTTGATTGATTACGTTCTTCTTCGAGCAAGCCTTGCCGCCGTCGTCCCCATCAATCTCCTGCTGCCCTCTTGGTTCGTCGCGTGCATCTTGGAGAATCCAAGATAGTTTCGATCTCTCATTCATCTCCCTCGTTGTTTTCGGTTTTGTGGTTTAAATCGTTGGGGTTTCGATCTTGCGTCTCCTCCCTTTTGTTTCTACATCATCGATTTCTAAGCCGAGAAGCATCAATTTCTAAGCCGAGAAGCCGGATTTTCCAGATCGCAAGTCGCGTTGTTCGCCCCAGCGAGCTTTTGTTTCGCCAGAGCGAAGTCCCCTAGCCAGCCGTAGCCATCACAGTGCCCAGACGCGTCGCGCGCGTCGTCTTCGCTCTGTCGTTCGCCCTAGTGAAACTTTGCCTTCACCCTGCCGTCCGCCCCAGCGAAACTTTGCCTTCGTCGCAGCTAGTTGACATCAGCAGTGACTTTGTCCCACAACAACCTCGCCAGCACTTGGTTCGCCTTCACCAGAGTTCGCCCCAGCAAACTAGCGCACATCGCTCAGCTTTGTTGTCCGCCGACGTGTCGCAGCCGCACCACGAGTCGCCCTTGTTTCGCTCCAGCGCCCCATGATTTCGCCCAAGCGAAATCAGCAGCCTCCACCGTCTTTCCTTGCCTCGCACATCCTCGTTCGTTTGGTAACGCATGTTCTGCCCGTACCCTTTCTTGCCCGATAGTTGGATTAGTTATTTAATTACTATTGTTATTATTTATTTGCTAGGTTCTTTATGTTGGTGATCTCCAGCTCTAGGAGCTTAGTTTCTCGTTGTTTGTTTAGTCTTCCAATCCAGGTAAGGATTGTTTGCTTGGGTTCGTGGACAACCCGTTTTGATTTTAATAGCTCCTGTATGCTTGTTGAATTGAGAATGCTTGCTAGTGGATAGGATTTGCTACCTTGATTTTCCCTATCATGTCTATTGTTTTGTTCTTCATGATAGTGCCATGCTAGGTTTTGTTCGTGCTAGCGTGATTTATTCCTTTGCTAGATTATAGTTATAGGTCCATGCTAGGTTCTGTCTATTGCCTCTGAATATGTTAAAGCTTGATGTATGTATGTATGTTGATTGAATGATGCACCCAAGCGGGGATGCGGGGCAGTACTCCATCTCTGACCTGTCCCCATGGTTTAGCTAACCATGGAGGTAGTCCAGTCCACAATCTTGAGTGAGTGGCCAAAGGTAGCCTATCGGGTTGGAATGATGACGAGGCTAGTCCAGTCCCCAACCGTCGACACTGTAACGACTCGGGTTTCCGGTTCGTTATTAGGCTTGTACTTTTACTATTTGAGTTTTATTTAATAAAATGAGGATTTTATTAATTGGATTTTATTTGGCATTGTGGAGGTTTGAACCTTGGCCATGAGGGAGGCCAAGGGAGTTGAGAAGCTTGTTGATTATTTAAAATTAAAATAAAATGTCCAAGTTAGGATTTGAACCCATGCCCTCCTTGTTGGCCTTTTAATTGAATTTTTAATTAGTTAAATGAGAGAAAATTCACCTTAGGCCTCATTTTGCACATTTCCCAAGACCTAGCCGTCATTGCTCTCTCCCCCTTGCCGCCGATTCCATCTTCTCTTGGAGACCGATCCGTTTCTTCTTCGTTCGTGGTTGGTCGAGGTAAGTCGTCTTGTGATTGCGTTGATTCTTCCTCTTAGTTCTTCTTGCGATTGTGTTCTTAAGAGTAGTGTTTTGTGTGTTTGGATTCGACCTTGCAAGGGGGCTGCCGCTAAGTTGTTGGGCTGTTTGATCGTAGTCTTCACGCCGTAGTCGTTAGTCCGTTGAGGTAAGCTTGTTCTTGTGTTTTGTATCATGTGTTGGGGCTGCTCTTTACCCGTTGCTTGTTGCGTCGTGGGGCTGTCGAGAACAGGTAGTGTTTGTGTTGGAGCCTTGCTTCATCGCTGCTGCTCGCCTACGCGAACATCGGATCCGAGGGTCGTTGCTTGCTGCAGCCGCGTCCACGCCTTGCCGAGACAGCACCATCGAGCGCCAGCATCGTTCGTCCGCAAGCCTCGCCGAGCCAGCGCCTGCAGCATCGTCGTGTTCCGCGTCCTTGCCGAGTCTGTCCCGCGATGCTGTTCCGCCTGCTCACTGCCGAGACTCGTCGCGCCTTCAGCGTCTGCCCAGCGCTGCCGAGAGCCTTGCAGCGCCAGCGCCTCGGCGTTCTCCTTGCTCGCGCGCGCAGCCGCGTGCTCGTGGCTGCCCCTCCGTGTTACTTCGGGTATTGTATTTAGCATTCGTTGCCTCGTTTCGCTGCTGCCCGGTTTTGTTTAGGGGCTGTCCAAGCCACTTAGCATAATTATTTATTGATTATTATTACTTGTTTGCTTGATAGGATTTTGGTATTATTCGCCGTCACTTAGGATTGTTTGCTAGCATTCTGTAATCCGTTATTTCAGGTAAGGATTCCTTACCGGGGTTGTGTCGACCCTACACTCAATCTGATACTTGTTTAATTATTAATATTTGACCGTTAGCATGTTCCTTGTCATTACCTATGTAAATGTATGTTGTTCGCCATCTAGCATGCCTAACTGTTTATGTAATTGTATGATGTTTGTTATCGAGCATGCCTACCTGTTTATGTATTGTGTGTTGTTTGATAATCAGCATGTCTATTCGCTTTATATTAAAAACCTGATTAGGACTACATTTACATTGATTGTTATATATATCTGTTGTATCCTTCTGCTCCTATATTAGGACTACTTTTGTATCTGTTGCTATATAGATCTGTTGTATTCTTCTGCTCCTATATTTGGACTACATTATATTGTTGCTACATATATGTGTCGTACTCTTTTGTTACTGTTTCTTAGTTAGCCTTGTTAGGAGAGCCGTAATCTTATGGGCGAGAGGGCATAAAGTAATTTGCCCCATTGGTAGGGATGCGCGAGAACGTATACTCCGTCCCTGACCGCCAGTACGGTTTAGCTAACCCTGCAAGTGGCATACCCAGTCCGCAGAACTTGGGTGAGAGGGCACAACGTATAGTTGCCCCACTGGCCGGGAAGATGACGAGGTTTGTTTGTCCCCGTTCGTCAACTTGATTTACATCAGGTTGACCTACCCAAGTGTCTGCAACCTTAGGGCAGGACCATCTCACAGTGCAAGCCTGCAGTCTTACATCCCTGTGATTAGTGACACCTTCCGAGTCGTTTAGGCATACGATCCTGACCTAGAGTAGGCTGCCCTAGACCCAGCCCCTACTTGGCTTCAATAGTATGCGGTGTGCGCGCACGCTCATGATTCGCCGAACGGAGGCTCCTTCGGACTCATGAGAATAGTACACCCAGTTTCCTCAGTTAGTTGTAGAGCTTGTCGAGATCAGAGATTCTCGACGGACCCAGCGAGGTCCCAGTTAAAGTTAGTTGTTTGTTACCTTCTTTCTTTGTAGATGGTTTTTGAGTGTATTGTACCCCGTCTGGGAAATTCTTACTGAGTAAACCTGTTTTACTCACCCTTACTTCTGTGGTTCTTCCACAAGTAATGCTGGGCAAGCTTGATTATGGTTGGAGGCAGCTGATGATGTTTGTGGGGGAAAACCTCGCTTCTATTTACGTTTATCTTTAAACTTTGAGTCTTGTTAAACTATTTCATGGCATGTAGTTGGACATGGAGCCCCTAGACGTTTTATTAACTGATTTTGGATTCCTGGATTTAGTTTGAAATTGATAGACTGATTTATGTTGAAATTATATCTGGCCAGATTATTAAATGTGTTTAGTAACTGAGTTCAATGTTTTTGACTTATGGAATCCCATGTTATAAATGTCTTTTAATTTCCGCTTTTAAATGCATGCAAGTAGTAAAGACAAGGTTTAGTTCTGTTAAACCGGCCGGGTCTTTACAGACACGATCCCAGCGTATCGGCCGTAGCCTAAAATTGTCGCCTAAATGGGCTTGGACCGATCCTTTGGGTGAGAGCCTACCCTTGGACGTATCCTAGCCAGGCATACGATGGTTAGGGCTGACAACAGTTTCGTGCCGAGGTCTCGCACCCCTGTTATTTAGTGACACCGATCCGAGTCTTTAGGTCATGTGAACCTGGCAGTTAGCCCTAGACCCAGCTTCTACCTGCTACCAGTAGCATGGAGTGTATGCAGTACGCTCGTTACAGCACTGAATGGAGAGCTCCCTCAGGATTGCGAGCTAGTACGCCCACAGTTTCTTAGCCCAGCAGAGTTAGCGAGCAAGACTAAGAGCTCGAGAAGATTGTTTTGTAAGTTAAGAACGAGAAACTTAAAGGTGTAAGTCCGCAAAATGGCATCCTCTTATGAGTTTACTATGAAAGTAAGAAACAGAAAGAAAGCAAGAAACAGAAAGAAAATAAGAAAGAGAAAGAAAAGTAAGAGTTTCGTTTAACTTGTATACGCTATGCTAGATGATGAGTTTTAACGTGTTGTACCCCGGTCGGGGATTCTTACTGAGTAAACTAGTTTTTCTCACCCTTATTACATGTGGTTCCACAGGTAACTTTGAGCAGCAACGCTGATGACTGGAAGGACTGAGGAGAGATCATGGAATATGCTTCTAAATGCTTATGTGAATATTTATTTGAACTTTGAGTTAATGGTTTAAAGATTTTCATGAATGGTTTGCATTGCATGGTTTAAAGATTTTGTGAATGAATATCCGTATGGATTCTTTTTGTTTGATCTGAATAAAAGAATTGTTTAAGTTTTTAAATTCTCTGGCCAAGGTGACTTTATAAAAGTATTTGCTTGGGACAAGTTCCTAGCTAGATCTGAATGACTTAACTTCTTGTTTTAAATTTTTAAGTACGAATTTGTATGATGTTCATGTTTATTTATTCCGCTCTTAAGTCATGCATGTCGTAAAGGCGTAGGTTTAGGACCCTTATTCGGGTCGGGTCTTTACAGAAAATTGAGGAAAAATGGATTTCCATGCCTTAATGGACACTTTGCAATCTTTAAGAATGTGCATATTTGATTGTCTACAACGATTGACTTTTACCTATAAAGAAAGATGAAAGAAGTTGTTGCCCTTCTATGTTTTGTATAAAAAAAATGTGAGTTTGAAACGATAAAATCTTAAATATTTGATCATATGATCTTCACGATAGAGAAATTTTGCAATTAAAAATTATCACATCATTTATAAATAATGGGGAACTTTTTTTTTTTTTGAGAAATAAATAATGGTGAATTATACTCATATATATACCATTTCCAATCAATAATTACAAAAATAGGCAGACAACTATTCTGTTGCATTTCTATTTTTTTTTTTTTTAAATCTAGTTTAAATAACTTTAATTAATATCATGTTGCCATCACCTACATTTAATTAAGTGATTTTAAATGTAATAATTAAGATTCATCATTAACATATTTCATATAAAAATAGCATTTCAAAACTAATTTTTCATTAATTATTCTTTTTTTCCTTAATTTATTTTCAACTAGTCAAAATTTATTTTTCTAAAATATAAATATCAAAAATAGAATCGTCTTCTTTCTTCTCCCATTTTTTTTAACGTTCTATATACTCTACCTTTCTTATTTTATGGGAGGCGTCATTAATATTCTTATATCGCGAAAATAACACGGTTTTATTATAATATTCTTGTATTTTCTCAATAATTCGATTTTATTATGATACCATAATATAATATTCATACATAAACTATATTACTTTTAATATTGAATACACAATCGTTTTTAAGAAGTTTTTATATGACTGTCTTACTGTTCATTACATTGAATTTACAAATCTTTATACTTAATAATAATATTAACAAGTTACTATGAGGCAACAATGATTATATGAAAACTCATTAGTCATTAGTGCACGAATTGTAATAAATGTCTTGTACACGTTTCATTTATTTAATAAACACAAATATTATAAATAATACACTTTTATGGAACAACAATTCTTGTATATAAATGCAATACTATCAATACCTACCGTATTTACAAACAATACAATAGTGTATTATTGCAATTATTTTACATCAATCTACTGTACATCCACTTTATACTCTTTTGTCCAATATTTATAAACTCTCAATTTTTTTTTAATAAATATTGCATTAGCAGTATGTTCATTTGTCAAACTCTACAATTTCCTTTGTTTCTTCTGTTCCTTGAGGCGTATTACTTGTCATATTTTCAATCTTTGATAGTTGGAGGTGCATCTAATGTAGTTGGTGGCACATCTGTAAAAGCGATATCCTTTCAATGAGAATACGTTGATGAAATTGTTCTCTGCACATTAAAAAACTAAAGTAAGAATATATTGCAGTATAACTAATATAGAAATATCATACTATTTATATCATCTTCACTATTACATATCAATTAATACTATCATAATAGTACCAATTCTAAGTAATACTGTACATGCCTAAAAATTAATGCAAGCTTTCATATTTTTAAGTAACAATATAGTTGTAACGGCCCGGGAATTTGGATCGTCGCATGAGGTTAGTCTCGGCCGTTAAGGTTATTGTTGGATATTTATTTGAAACGTTCTTGGATTCTTGGTGGTGATTTATTCCCTTCTTGGTTTTCTTGAATTTCAGATGCAAGGTTGACTTGTGGTTTTGTTGTATTTAAAGGGGAAATAAAGATTTAAATGTGTGTTGAGTGGGTTTCGAACCAAGGCCCTTGGAGTGGTTGGTTTAAAGGAAATAAGCGGAATTAATGTTTTCCTTCGCCAGGACTCGAAGGGGGGATTTATGTTTAATTGTTTAATTAATTTTTTTTAAAAGGAATTAGGCTTTTAGGGGTTTGGTTAAACGAGCTTCTTTCACGTTCTCCAAGCACTTTTCGCCGTCGTCCTCTCAAGCCGTTTCCGTACGCAAGTTGATCGCAAGGTAGGTTCTTGTTCTTGTTCTTCTTGTTTTTCCGATTTTCATTTGAAGGGCTGCCTTTTTTATGGTTCGTTTGATGTTGGTTCTTTCGCCGAGCAAGCAGCGTTCCGTGTCGTTCGTCGTCACTCCAGCAGTTTGTCGACAGTCGCCTCGCAGCAGCGCCCTCGCCGTTCGTCCGACGCCTCGCTTGCACGCGCCCGCTCGTCAGCCGACGCCTCGCACCAGCAGCAGATCGCCAGCGATCGATCGCGCTCTACCCTGCACGCGCACAGCCGCACCCAGTTCATTCCAGCCCCTGCCAGCGCGTCGATTGAGCCCATTGCCCAGCACCTTTCGCCTTCGCCGGTGTCCCACAGCAGCGAAACGGCCTGCATTCTTCGTCGTTCTCGGGTAAGCTAACTGTTGTCCATGGTTAGGTTTGTGGGTTATTTTTCTTAGATAGTGGTTAATCAAATTGTATGCTTGATTTATTTGTTAGGTGTGTTTGGAGTTCTTGGTTGGCATCGATAGGAGAATTAATTAGAGGTGTTCGCTCGTTAGTTTACTTAGGTAAGGATTTTCTATCGTGGTTCGTGGACAATTCGTTAATGCTTGATTAGTTACTTGTATGTTGGATATTATTGTATGTCTGATTACCTTGTATGTTCATGTATGCTTGCTATTACTTAAGATGACTCGTTATCGTAACTTTTCCATGTTAGTATGCTGATCAACTGTTGTCTGACTGTAGTATCATGTTAGGTATTTCATTATTGTTCTGGAATGTTAGGGATTGCATGTAGTATTAGATGATGACTGGCTGAATTTTGTGTCTGTTAGTAAAGAGTTTGCATGAGTCATCATCCGGACGTTGTGGCAGGGATGAGAGGTTATACCCCGTCTCTGACCCGTCACTGTGGTTTAGCTAACCAGGGTAACCGTCTAGTTCGCAATCTTGGGTGAGCGGCCAAAAGGGAGCCTAGAGGGTCGGAAGGATGACGAGGTTTGTCCCGTCCCCGATCGTCGGCACGATCTCAGCGTGTCGGCAGTAGCCCAAGATTTCCGCCTGAAGGGGCTAGGACCGATCCATTGGGTGCGAGCCTACTTTTAGACGTGTCCTAGCTGAGGGCGTACGGTGCCAAATGGCTGGCAACAGTTTCGTACCGAGGTCTCGCATCCCTGTTGTCGGTGACACCGATCCGAGTCAATAGGTCATGCGAACCTGGACCAGGATAGTTAGCCATAGACCCAACTTCTACCTGGTGCCAGCAGCATGAGGTACATGCACACGCTCATTACAGCGCCGAGTGGAGAGCTCCCTCGGGATCATAAGTTCAGTGCACCCACAAGTTAACAGGTCTTGGTAAGATGAGCAAAGTAAGACTGAGAGCTCAAGTATGTATGTTATGAATGTAAGCAATGTTGGTTAAGAGTGTAAGTCCGTAAAATGACATCCAAGTAATGAAAGCATGAAAGAGAAAGCATCGTTGTAGTATCTTGTATACTTTTAGCTAGATGATGGTTGTTAACGCATTGTACTCCGATTGGGGAATTTTTACTGAGTAACTTAGTTTACTCACCCTTATTTTATGTGGTTCCACAGGTAACCTGGACCAGCGGCAGTGATGGCTGAAGGAGCGAAGGACGGATCATGGGATATGTTTCTGATATGAATTTAATAAATGAATTGCACTCTGAGTCTTTATTTTAAGGTTATAAATGTTGGATGTTTCATTGCATTTAGATAGGGCACGGAGCCCTTCGGTGATTTTGTTATATGGACATCTGCAAGTTCTTTTTGTTAGCTTTAAGGCTTCAAATCAATTAAAATATTTTGATGATAACAAACTCATTTTTGTTACTGACTCTTTAAGT
>JBBMEF010028327.1:9587-39873 GCA_037832685.1 Sicyos baderoa | reverse complement strand
GAAAAAAAAAACGAGAAAAACTGAAAAAAAAAAAAAAAAAAAAAAAAAAAAAAAAAAAAAGAAAGAAAAAGAAAAAGAAAAAGAAAAAGAAAAAGAAGAAGAAGAATTTTTTTTTGTTTTTTTGTACAAAAGAAGGGTAAGATATGGTTTTCTCAAAAAAATATAATAGTTAATGGTTAAAATATCATTTTGGTCTTTAAATTATCTCCTTTATTTTATTTTGGCCTTTAGACTTTCAAAAGTCCAATTTTAGTCCAACAACTATGGCAAAAGCTTGAAAATAGTCTCTTAAAAACACCAAACGTCCGTTTATGACTTGATGATCGGACATAAAATTAATAATAAAAAAATACCACATGTCAAGTAAAAAAAAGGGTTTTTATTAATTTGTTATGATATGGGTTTAGGTTAAAATCTATCCACTCTAATTTTACCGTAAGAAAAAAAAAAACTGCCCTAATTTTTTGGGGAAGAAAACGATTCCACCGAGAAAAACCGTCCACCGAGAAAAACCGTCCACCATTGCTGGAATTTCGAAGCTTCTCTGTTAGCGTCTGCTAGGTAAAATGGCTCCTCAATTGTCTTGCATCCTACATTCCTTCAAGATTATTCTTCTTTATTTTTTACTATTTAATTACTCTTTGACCTTCCCCTTTTGGTTATTGCTCGAGTGGTGCTTCAGGGCTTATGAAAATATCTGGATTTCAATAAACAACATATCCGATGAAAGGGTCTAAACTAACCGTCAAATGCTTGCTCGTTTGGTGTTAATTATAAGTATACTTGTATTGGTTCTGTTTATTGAAATCCAGATATTTTCATAAACAACATATACTCTATCATTTCAAACTTCTCAATCCTCATATGCAACAACATATCTTATGAAAGGGTCTAAACTAACCGTCAAATGTTTGCTCGTTTGGTGTTAATCATAAGTATACTTATATTCGTTCTGTTTATTTTTAATTTTACAAATTAATAAAAACCCATTGTTTTTTACTTGCCATGTGACATTTTTTATTATTAATTTTATGCCAGATCATCAAGTCATAAACGATGTTTGGTGTTTTTCAAGTTTTTTACATAATTGATGGACTAAAATTGGACTTTTAAAAATTTAGGGATAAAAATGGAATAAATGTGATAGTCTAGAGATCAAAATAGAATAAAGGTGATAGTCTAGGGACCAAATGGTATTTTAACCAAAGTTAATAGTTAAGTTGAATTCTCAATTAAGGAAAAAAAAAAGTAACGAATGATAAATGACGGAATTAAAGGAAAGGCACACAGGAAAAGTGAAAAAATAAATGCGTCTGCCGGGAGTCGAACCCGGGTCTATTGCTTGGAAGGCAATTATCCTAACCGTTGGACTACAAACGCTATTTGATGATTCTTTTGAAGTTAATAAATATAATTTTAATATACTGTAAAGATCAATTATGATAAATATTCTACTTATAACCTTTTAGTAGTTATAGATGTCGACATTTTTATCCCTATGTTTTATTAAAACATTAAAATATCAATGCTTCCAATTTATAAAATTAAAACTTTTCCGAAAATGTCGAATGAGGGAGTGACGCAGTGATTTTATTGTTTGGTTGTAAACTAGTTTAATACTAACATCACAAATTAGAGAAATAGTTGATTGATAAAGTAAATTATAATTTAATAATAGATGAACGTTACAAGTGAGCTTAATTTTTAAAAGAGAACAATTACAACCTACATTATAAGATTGGTTTATATGGTTTAATGAAAGCTAAAATTAGTGGTTTGAAAAATTATATTTTAGTTTATATGATTCCATAAAATTTAAAATTGTTGTCGATAATAATTGACGAATTAAATATATATAGAAATTCACTATTAATATGTAAATGATGTGAGTACTCAATGAGTTTTTCGTGAAGATATTCTAGTTTAAAATTTTATGAACAATCTCAACGCATCTTTCAAGAAAATATGTCCTGCGCCCCTGTTGTGCACTCCCTTCGTTCTACGAACCCTTGTTGATTCTGAACTTTCAACCACTAGACCACACCTCACGAACAACCTAACTTATAGTTGTAAAACCATGAAAACTAAATTCAAATTTGGTTTAAATCATATAAAATTAAACCATAACATTTGAAATTACAGTAACTAAACCTTTAACTTTCTTCCTTTATAAGTTATCTAATACTATAAAAGTAAACTAAAAATAAGGGACATTATTAAAATGTTAAAATAAGTGAATAATTTCAAAAATTTATAAGTAAATTGAAATTAGATTTAGATATAAATCCTACTTCGTCTTCTTCATCTTCAACTTTTTACTTTCTTCTCCAAAAATCCCAAATGCTTCAGATTTCGCCATTTCCACTGCTCAAATCTCTCTTCAACCCTAATCATCCCTTCCTCTGATGCTTCCATTTCGTTTCTCCACATCGCTTAATGTCACCGTCCTCTTCATCTTCTACGTTCTCTTTCCCCTCTTCGTCCCCGCCGCCATCGCCGTCTCTGCAGACGAGCTCCGGCGGCACCTCGATGAATTCGGAACCCGAGCAGCGTCTCCGCGAGGCCGAGGATCGGCTCCGGGAAGCTATTGAGGAGCTTCAGCGGCGGCAGCTGAAAGTAGCGGCATGTGGATCTAGTCATCATCTTCATCACAGCCAGGAGCAGCCCCCGCCGTGTGATCATGCCGCTTGTGAATCCTCCTGTGTGGCGAATGCCATTGGTAACCTCTGTCAGACCTTTCTTCTCTCTTATGGCGTTAGAGTTGGCATTGGTATACTTCTCCGCGCTTTCAAGCTCGCGCGGAGGAAGTCTTACTCGTCTATCCTTGATCTCAAGGTTTGATTCAATTTTGAATTGTTGCTTTCGGTATTTCTCATTGTTGTGTGATTGTCGATTGAAACTTTGAACTAGGGCTGGAAAAGGTTGAGTTGATCGATTCACTTCACAATTTGGTTTTCTGCCTTTATTATTGTTGTTGATTTTTCTTTTTTGTTGTTGAAATGTATTATTTCACCATACATATTGGAAAAGAATCTGTATTGAAGGTGATTCATAATGAAATGAGTTGAATTTTGCAGGAGTTAAAAATAATATTTCCAATAGCGTGTTTCCTTAGATTTGTCGATTTAAGGATTTATCATTCTTTGTTCAACTTTAATTTCAAATCTTATAAGTAATTTCTGGTCTCTCGTCAATGAATTCTCCGGGGCTGATCAGTGATGAGTTATCGTGAGGGCAGGGTGTGTACTTGTGCTCTCAGAATCCCTCTCACTCTCAAGACTTGCAATCTTGAGAGCAGGATTGAAGGAGAAAATATCAGTTCTAGGGTCTTAGATTGAAATGCTCTTGCTCTCGGTTCCAAGGAGGGAGGAAGGAGCTTGAGGGACAGGCGAGAGAGGGTGGACGCACGAGAGGAACAATGGTGGTAATGAGTGGTCGGAAAGCTGGAGAAAAGGAGAAGAAAAATTAACTTAAAGAAGAGCAAGGGTAAAATAAGGATCCGGAACAGAAGAATGAGTGTGCGAGGAGTCTCAGTGAAAAATTAAACATTTTTTATGATGTGGCTGTATAGAACAGAGAGCAAGAGTGACGAGAGAAAGTGTGTTTTTGTTTGGCTGCCCTCCTGAGTAATTTTTTCTGCATTGTCACGTCAGAAAAGGGTCATTTAATTTCGGAAAATATGTCAATCCCATTTGATGGCGAGTTTTGATGGATGAGGGTGAAATGGATCTTAAAGGCTTTGGAAGTAAGGAGCTAATTCTTTTGGGATTGTCTGGCATTTGCAAAACTCAGAGTATTGGACTTGTCTATTGCCCGTCCCTTTATGGAAAACTTCATTACCTTTGAAGAAGAAAGGGTGATAAAAACTTTCTTTAGTCTTTACATTGGCCAAAAAAAAAAACTACAAAAATTACATTGTTTCTCATTATCATTTCTAATAGACCTGGCTTATTGCAAGCCAACAAGAGCAATAGCTCAACGACATCAAGGACCAAGAGGTCATGATTTCAAATCCTCTGTCCTCAATTGTTGTAGAACTAAAAAAAAGACTGCTTATTGCAAGTGATTAATACAGTTTTGTTAAAATAAATTGTTTTTGTGCTGACAAATGGTACTTTTTGTATTTTGTGCTGCACCAAAACTTTCTGTTGCCTCTCACATGTATCTAATAATCTAATTTTTTGAGGATTTGCAGTTCCCTCCATTTTCCTTATGTGCTTGAGTAATTTTTTCCTCCTGAATACTCTTTTGTAGCAACTTGTCTCAGAGAAAGACTTGATAGTGAGGGAAGAAGCATGCCGGATTGGTTTGCTTTTTGGCGGTTTTACAGGGTCTTATCATGCCCTTAGATGCTTGCTTAGAAAGTGGAGAAAGAGAGAGACACCATTAAACGTGTAAGTCTACAATCCATTAGAGCATCAATTTTCCCATGTTCATGATTCTCTTGGTGTTTCATTTTTCCTTTTTAATGCAATAGATTGGGAATAAGCACATTTCGTATTTATGACATTGTTTAAGGGATGATGAGCAGAATTTTAGCAGGTTCAGTGGCTGGTCTGTCTGTTTTAGCATTGGATGACTCAAATCGGAGGCGTACTTTCGCTTTATATCTTATGGCTAGACTTGCTCAGGTGCAAAGAACATAAGTTTACTTGTTTCAGGAGAAAAAATAACATAAGTTTACTGTTAAGATGTAATTTTTCTTTCTCCCGTTTCTTTGTCTCCGTGTCTATATCTTTATCCCGTCTCTTTATATGAATATTATTTTACTGGTTTTTTTTCTTTTAACTATCGTTCTTTTCTTATTTTTCTTTTTTAACTTAGTGTGCCTATAATTCTGCAAAATCCAAGAACAAGTTTCACCTATGGGGAAGTCATTGGAGACATGGTGATTCTCTGCTTTTTGCCATGGCATGTGCACAGGTAGTTTAAAGGCATATGGATTCTCTGCTTTTTGTCTTATCTCGGGTGTGATAGATTTCGAGATCTCCTGGGGTTCATAAATTTCGGCGTTTCTCATTGATGGAAGAGTTCTTTGACCTTCTCCGTTACTAGGAATTGACTGGGATAAAAAGAAAAGAAAAGAGTATTTAGTTTCATAAAACATATTGAAACAAACCCATCAGTTTCTTCTCCTTAGTTAATTTAAATCGTAAAAGTTCAATAATTTTATGGCCTTGAAAAGTTATTTCTTTTTTTAAGTTCAATAATTTTATGGCATTAATAATCATTAATTTTGGTAATTGTAGTACCATATTTTATATTCATGATAAACTATTTGTTTCAGGTTATGTATGCCTTTGTAATGCGTCCTGAGAGCTTGCCCAAATCATATCGAGACTTTATTCAAAAGACGGGGCCAGTTGCCGAACCTGTCTACAAGGCTGTACGAGATAGTTGTAGGGGCTATGCGGTCGATGTTGCTTCACTTTCTTCTTACTTGTCAAATAGGAAAAAATCTGGCTATGAAAATCTAGAGGAATTTCCCTCCATTATTCCGTGTAGTATAATCCATCCACAAACGAATTCGTGCATGACTCACAATGGTAAAGCAGCATCAGCCACATTCAAGAAGACATTTCCTCTTTACTTCTCTTTGACATTTGTACCATTTGTTGTTCTGCACCTACAGAAAGTAAGTTCTCCCCTAAAATTTACTTTTACTATTTAGTATATTTTCCAGTACTACCACCAAAATTATGTTCCTTCATTAGAGCTGCCATTATTTAGGATTGTGGTTTACTAGGAAACAGAGGACTTTCCATTAAGACAATGAAAAGTACATGAGAAGGATGTACAAAAACCAAGGAGTTATAAAAAGGCTTTCCATGTCAATAGAATTGCAAATAAATACTTACATTAAGCCTTAAGTTATTCGATATGCATATATTTCTTAGTTATAATTCTCCTAGAAGATCCTTTTAATAAAATGTTCATAGTAGGTACCCGTCATAAGAGCTGATCTGTGTAACCTAAAATCAAGAGGTTACATGTTTGAATCTCCAACTTCCAAATATTCAAAAAACAATATAGCCTGTATTTGTAGCTGATGTCATTTTTTTTTTTTATATTTAGTTCTTGTTGCTGCTGGTTATCGTGATTCATATTTTTACAGTTCATGGATGCTCCAGGCCGTACCTGTTGGCATGCTATCAGAGGGGCAGTTCGCTCAACAAGTTTTTTGTCTGCCTTTGTTGGCATTTTTCAGGTTATTGTTTTCCTGATCTTTATTCACGTTAATATCAGTTGAAATCTGTAAGATAATGTTCTGAAGTATTCGGGATGATGCTAGGCGGTCATTTGCTTGCATAGGAAAGTTGCAACCGAGGACCACAAACTCGTATATTGGGTTGCGGGTGGATTGTCTGCCCTTTCAGTTCTTTTAGAGAAGAAGGGAAGACGATCTGAGCTAGCTCTCTATGTTCTTCCACGCGCAGTGGATTCTTGGTGGTATATCTTGGTCAATCGCCACCTGCTTCCGAACATAAAAAATGCTGAGGTATTTCGATTTCATCAAATTTGATTGTATTAAGAATGCATTTGGGCACAGTTGGATCATTATAAACAGCAAGTTATTATAACAAAGGTTATAAGAACCTATTTTTGGGATGCATGTTTTTATGACAAAGGTTATTATAATAGGACGGAGGAGTTACGCTAATCCACAAGTTATTATAACTGGTGGGCCAAACATGAGTTGGGTTATTATAGCCCAACCTTAAACGAACCTACCCTAAAAGTTAATGGCTTGCAATGGGGATTGGGGATTAGTTCTCTACACCTATATGTTCTAATTCCTGAGAAACAATATTTTTGTGCTTCTATCTACATACCATCCAGCAGTATACTTCCTCATAAGTTAATGGCCTCGAATAACTAGCAATGTCATGTTGTAAATGCGCTTAATCGAAGGTAAGTCGATCCTCGGTTGGCGGTGTGTCAGCTTGGATCCATTGACTTGTTTCCAAGAGTAGGGATCTACTTGTGTTGGAAAAGATTAAGCTTGTAAGAAATACTAGAGCCTAGGCAAACCTGATAATTGATGTTCTGTTAAACTCCCAATAAAACATAACTTCTGTTTGGCAATATGAACAGGTCTTCCTATTCTCGATTTGTATGGGAGGAATCATGTATTACTTGGAATATGAGCCGGATACTATGGCTCCATTTCTCCGGGGTCTGATTCGCCGCTTCCTCTCGAGCAGAATCAGCAATTCAGGCACATCTTCTCGTCGAGATGTTTCGCACCCTTATTTAAACACACTCGACGCAATTAAGAAACCAAATTTGGAAGATAGCAAGGAAATTGAAGCTGCACAGTCTGAGAAGTATAACCTTGAATCAATTCCAGGCTTATAGAACATCATGAGCTACGAAATGCAAGGTGATGGGATACATGCATTAATTTTCTTTCTTTAATAAAATTCCATTGAGTTGGTTGATTGAAATATTAACTATTTGCTAACGATCTATTTTCCTCGCATACAAAATTAGTCCATTCAATTTAGTACTATCTTAAACTTATCAGTGACATACTCCTTCGATATCTTCGGTGCCTGACCTAGGGACGGGCATGGTTACCTTATTTCAAAAAAAAATTAGTGCTATCTTGTCAAGCAGTTTTTTTTTTTTTTTTTTTTTATCCTTCTTTATTGAAGTAAACAAAAATTTGTGCCTTTTAGAGTTGTAATAATAAATTACGTTTAAATTATAAATTTAGTACGTTTGAATGTAGAAAGTTTAAGTTAAATGTAGGTTTTACTGAGTTCTATCGATGATGTTAACATAATTGTATAATAGGCAACAAAAACATAGTTCAATTAACCAAGTGTGATCATGATTAAGTGATTATAAGTTAGAATCTATGTACCTCAATTATTTTTGCACTAAAATAACTATTATTGTAATCTGATATTTTAACTAGACATGTATGAAATATGTGGTAGCCAACTATACGTGAATTTATTTTATATGAGTTCTTTTTACATCAAATGTTGTAAAGTGAGGTGTTATGTCACGCGACATTAGTCGAGTGTGAGCAAGATACTCGAATAATTATAAATAAAAAAAACTATGAGATTGTTTCTTATGAGATCAACTTTAATTAATAAAATCAAATTGCTTATCTAATACACCAATTTGAAAATAAACCGGATATTCATTTTTTTTTTTTTTAGATTACATCAATTCGGGTGGAGGACCTGAATCCAAGATCTCTTGATCATTGGGCATATACTAATGCCGTTGAGCAATTGTTCACGTTGGCACCGAATATTCATTTTTAGTTAAAGCATCGAATTATGATGATTTGATTGATGTAATTGAGAATTTCGATCTTTTTTGTAGCAATGATAATGAAACTTAGAATATCTCACTATTTCACATTTTTTAAGTACAATAAAGTTGGGCAGACTAACCCGAAATCGATCCATGTACTATATAACCAATCGCGCTACCGACCCATTATATATATGAAAACTTTAAATTTTTATCTATGTATTTTTTAATCATTAATTTCTTTTTTAAAAAAATTATACATTCCATTTTGAAGTTTGAAATGAGCCATCATATAAATTATCAAATCATCATAGACTCACTTAGTGGTCAAGAGATAATTTTGAGTGCTACAAGGTGATGTGTTTAATTTATAATAACCGTCTATTTATATATTAATTTTATGCACTATAACAATCACCAATATTAAAAAAAACATATAAAATAGGGAATTTTGCATGTATAATAAAAAAATGCAAGTAGAAAATCAAAACTAATCCATTTATAGTAGAAAAATTTAAATTGAGTTCTATTAATGGTAGACTCAATCCATCACTAGTTGAATTTTATCACGGATAGAAAATTATATTACATCACTGTTGAGATCTATATCATTATATAATTCAACTGATGGGAGACTCATTCTAGAACTCAATCGACGATAGATTAATTATGTTATTATTGAATTCTATCACTATAAAAAATAATTTATTTTATAAATTTTGTTGTAAATATAATAAAGGGAATTTGCACGGTGTAACAAATTTTCTACTATACATTAGAATTATAGCAACTTTTTAAAATTTATTGCAAATATAGTAACTTATTTTTGATAGAGTCTATCAAACACTATTGATAGAGTCTATCAAACACTATTGATAGAGTCTATAAATCTAATTTTGCTATATTTTCAAATATTTTCAAAAAATTGATATTTATGCAAAAAAAATTTATAATATACATGCAAATTCCCTTATAATAATAGAGCTAGAATATGTTGAATTTCTTATAAAATATCAAAATGGTTCACACACAACTATTATCCTGAAAAAAAAGAAAAAGAAAAAGAAAAAGAAAAACCTGCTATCCGAAATGAAGCTGTACATAACGAAAATCCACACATTCAGAGCCATTGCTACAGCTATTGCTTCCCTTCCCAAGAACAAAACCAAACCCAGAAAAGCTTTCAGGCTCCACTTTCTCTGAATCAATCCCCAACTTTCCCATCATGAAATCCTAAATTACAGCCCGGTTCACCAATTCCCATTTGTTTGATCTTGCTTGCCATTGCAATGGCGTGTTCAGCGGTGCTTTCCTTGGCCATTGCTTCATCTTCCAAGGTATGTAAACACGCATCTCCTTTATCTTCTTCAATTGAGCAAAATAGTGAAATCAATACGATTACGCCTCAGAAATTTCGCTACAGTAGAGCTTCTCCCTCCGTTAGATGGCCAAACCTGAAATTAACCCATTTGAAGGCTCCTTCTCCTGACCCGGAGGTTTCTTTGAAAACCCTAGATTCTGAGATTAGGGTTGGGAGTTGCGTAGAAGATGAGTTCGAATCTGTGGGGGTTGCGAGCGATGAAGCTCGAGAGGTTTTAGGGAGGCCGAGTAGAACGAGAGTGAAGAAGATGAACAAATTGGCGCTCAAGAGGGCGAAGGATTGGAGGGAGAGAGTGCAATTTTTGACTGATAGGATTTTAGGGCTGAAACATGATGAGTTTGTGGCTGATGTGTTGGATGATAGGAAGGTTCAAATGACACCCACTGATTTTTGCTTTGTGGTGAAATGGGTTGGGCGTTTGAATTGGAACAGGGCTTTGGAGGTTTATGAGTGGTTGAATTTGAAGCATTGGTATTCGCCGAATGCTCGGATGTTGGCTACCATCTTGGGAGTGCTTGGAAAGGCCAATCAAGAAGCGTTGGCTGTAGAAATTTTTACTAGGTCCGAGTCTGCGATTGGAAATACTGTCCAAGTATACAATGCTATGATGGGTGTATATGCACGGAACGGTCGGTTTGTTCAGGTTCAAGAGTTGCTTGATTTGATGCGTACGAGAGGATGTGAGCCTGACTTGGTGAGCTTCAACACTATGATAAATGCACGAATGAAGTCGGGACCCATGACACCGAATTTATCAATTCAGTTTCTAAATTTGGTTAGGAAGTCGGGTGTTAGACCTGATATAATAACGTATAATACTTTACTTAGTGCTTGTTCCCGCGAGTCGAATCTTGAAGAAGCAATGAAGGTATATAATGACATGGAGAGTAATAAATGTCAACCTGATTTATGGACTTACAATGCTATGATATCAGTTTATGGGAGATGTGGGCTGGCCAGTAGAGCTGAGCGGCTCTTTAAGGAATTAGAGTCCAAAGGGTTCTTTCCAGATGCAGTGACATATAATTCACTATTATATGCCTTTGCTAGAGAAAGGAATATAGAGAAGGTAAAGGAGATTTGTGAAGAAATGGTAAACAATGGATTTGGTAAAGACGAGATGACATATAATACAATTATCCACATGTATGGGAAGCAGGAGCAGCATGATCTGGCTTTCCAGCTTTACAGGGATATGAAATCATCAGGCCGAATTCCTGATGAAGTTACATACACTGTTCTTATTGATTCACTTGGAAAGTCTAGTAAAATAGAAGAAGCTGAAAATATAATGTCTGAGATGTTGGATTCTGGAGTCAAACCCACTTTAAGGACATATAGTGCTTTAATATGTGGGTATGGCAAGGCCGGGAAACCTGTAGAAGCTGAAAAAACGTTTGATTGTATGCTTAGGTCTGGGATTAGACCTGATTATTTGGCATACTCGGTAATGATTGATCTTTTTCTTAGGTTCAATGAGACAAAGAAGGCGATGCTTTTGTACAGGGAAATGGTGGGTAATGGTCTAACACCAGATGGTGCCCTCTACGAGGTTATGCTTCGAAACCTCGTGAAAGAAAATAAGTTGGATGATATTGATAAAGTAATAAGAGACATGCAAGAACAATGTGGTATGAATCCTCAAGTTATTTCTTCAATTCTTCTAAAGGGAGAATGCTATGATCATGCTGCTAAAATGTTGAGATTGGCCATTGACACTGGCTATGACCTAGACCATGAGAACTTATTATCTATTTTGAGTACATATAGTTTGTCTGGCAAGCACTTGGAAGCTTGTGATTTACTAGAATTTTTGAAAGATAGGACTTCAAATTCCAATCAGCTGGTAACTGAATCACTGATAGTTGTACGTTGTAAGGCTAAGCGCATAGATGACGCTCTAGTGGAATATGGTAATTTAACTGGAGGGTTTGGTTCATTTAGCACAAGTTCCATAGTGTATGAATGTTTGATCCAAGGATGCAAGGAAAAGGAACTCTTCGATACAGCATCTCACATTTTTTCTGACATGATGTTCTACGGTGTCAAAATTTCGGAAAACCTGTACCAAGTCATGATGCGTATGTACTGCAAAACAGGCTATCCTGAAATAGCCCATTATTTGCTTGAACGTGCAGAGCTTGAAGGGGTTATTGTACATGACGTCTCTACTCATGTTAAAATGATTGAAGCATATGGGGAACTAAAACTATGGCAGAAAGCTGAAAGTTTGGTTGGAAACCTGAGGCTAAAACTGGCTACTATTGATAGCAAGATTTGGAATGCATTAATACAAGCTTATGCCAAAAGTGGTTGCTACGAACGTGCAAGGGCTGTTTTTAATAACATGATGCGCGATGGTCCTTCTCCGACAGTGAATTCGATTAATGGTTTATTGCAAGCATTAATTGTTGATAATCGATTGAAGGAGCTTTATGTAGTAGTCCAGGAGTTGCAAGATATGGGCTTTAAGATAAGCAAAAGTTCTGTTCTTTTGATGCTCGATGCGTTTGCTCGAGATGGGAACATATTTGAGGTGAAGAAAATTTATCATGGAATGAAAGCTGCAGGATATCTTCCAACAATGAATCTTTATAGGAGTATGATTGCATTGCTAAGCAAGGGAAAACGAGTTAGGGATGTTGAGGCCATGCTATCAGAAATAGAGGAGGCCGGATTTAAACCTGATATATCCATATTGAATTCTGTAATCAAGTTGTATGTAGGAGTTGAAGATTTCAGAAATGCTTCTAGAGTGTACCAGCTAATACACGAAACTGGACTTGCACCAGATGAGGATACTTATAATTCCTTAATTATAATGTATTGTAGAGATTGTAGACCAGAAGAAGGGTTGTCACTGATGCATGAAATGAAAAGGCGAGGTATGGAGCCTGTGTTGGACACCTATAAAAGTCTGATTTCAGCACTATCTAAAAGGCAGCTGGTTGAAGAAGCAGAGGAGCTTTTTGAGGAGTTGAGATCAAGTGGATGTAAATTGGATCGGTTTTTTTATCATGTAATGATGAAGATGTTTAGAAATTCAGGAAATCATTTGAAAGCAGAACGCTTATTTGTCATGATGAAAGAGACAGGGATAGAACCAACTGTTGCCACAATGCACTTGTTAATGGTTTCCTATGGAAGTTCTGGGCATCCTAAGGAAGCCGAAAAGGTTCTAAATGATCTGAAAGCAACTGGTATGAACCTTGATACACTACCATATAGTTCAGTAATTGATGCCTATCTCAGAAACGGTGATTACAATGGTGGAATCCAGAAACTGATGGAAATGAAGGCAGATGGTATAGAGCTAGACTATAGAATATGGACGTGTTTTATTAGGGCTGCAAGTTTGTCTGAAAGTACAAGTGAAGCCATTATCATTTTAAATGCACTGCGAGATGCAGGGTCCGATCTTCCAATCAGGTACCCACTAGTTTTTCTAATGTTAAAGCGAGACAATGATTCAGTCTTCTTTTAATATGATGCTGTAAAGTAATTTTCATAAATAGACGTTACCTTATAAAGCTTCTCTCACAGGCTTTTAACAGAAAAATCACAGTCACTGGTTCTGGAGGTTGACCAATATCTAGAGAAACTTGGAGCCATGGAAGATAAGGACGCAGCATTTAACTTTGTCAATGCTTTAGAGGATCTGTTGTGGGCATTTGAACTTCGAGCAACTGCATCGTGGGTTTTCCAGTTGGCAGTCAAGAGAAATATATACCGACAGGATATATTCAGGTAAATGCAAATTTTTGTTTTTTCTATCAATTTTTTTTTACCTACTATTGGGGGCATTGACTTATTCATAGGTGACCATGTTTAATAGATGCGTGATGTTTTTTAGCCTTATCGTAGTCAGATTATGAGATTGGAGACGATTTCCTTGTTGCTTATATTGAACTGTTCAACTACTTTCTCATCTGCCTAGTCTAATTATGCAGGGTAGCTGACAAGGACTGGGGTGCTGATTTTAGAAAGCTGTCTGCTGGTTCAGCCCTTGTTGCTCTGACTTTATGGCTTGACCATATGCAGGCTAGTTCTTTTCCTAAGTTGTGCCAAATATTTTCCATATGAAGCTACCTCTACAATGTTTTGAAACTGTTAGCTGAGTTGCAATTATGTATATCATTTAAGTATAATGTTATTGTAGGTTAGATAGATTCTGGTTAGTGTAACGGTATGAACCCATCTGAGTCTCTATGTCTATCTTTAAACTAGTCCTGTTTATGATACAAAGCCAAATCTAAGAAGGTAAAATAGAGTAAGTAGAGAAGTTCGAAAGTCCGGTGAAAGCTACAAACCAGAAGAATGATGTTAGCCTTCCGAGAGAACAAACTCCATTCATACTATATCCTCATTACTTCACATTCCCCCCCTCCCCTACATGTATTTCTCACTCTCTCTCATGCGAACAATTTCTTGAAATGTCCCAGTTTGCCCTTGTATCTCTTATTAGTTTGCAGAACTGATGATAGTCTATCATTACCCCCAAGGTAGAGAGAAACATCTTGTCCAGGAGCTAGAAAGGGCTGGCTACTTTTTACAGAAAATTCAAGCAATGACTCATTGGCTTATTCCTTTTTTGTGCATTATGAGATTTTCTAGGCACATGGGTTATTAAATTATTTTTCTGTTCTCTAGAAAATTTAGGCTTTATTCTTGGCCTCTCGCCCAACCACTTAAGAGGACCCTTTTCGTTTGAATGAGGCTATTGGAGACATTCGGACAACTTAAAATGACTATGGAAAAGAAATTAACATTTTTTGACAAGTGGATTTATGTCTGACTCCTTTATCAATCTATAATGTCTGTTATATTGTTGCAGGATGCATCCTTGCAAGGTTTCCCAGAATCTTCAAAATCCGTTGTTCTGATCACTGGAACAGCAGAGTATAACATGATTTCGCTCAATAGCACTCTAAAAGTGTGCCTTTGGGAGATGGGTTCTCCTTTTCTTCCTTGTAGAACACGGAGCGGTCTCCTTATAGCGAAAGCTCATTCTCTCAGGATGTGGCTAAAAGATTCCTCTTTCTGTTTGGACCTTGAGTTGAAAGATGCCCCATCTCTCCCAGAATTAAATTCGATGAAGCTGAATGATGGGTGCTTTATAAGGCGAGGCCTTGTTCCTGCATTCAAGGACATAACTGAAAGACTGGGATTTGTGAGGCCCAAGAAATTCTCTAGGTTGGCTTTGCTTCCTGATGAAAAGAGGGACAAGGTCATTAAAGCTGATTTAGAAGGTAGGAAAGAGAAGCTTGAAAAAGTGAAAAAAATGATTAAGTCTGGGAAGGTGAGGAGGATAACAAAGATTAAAAAGAGAACATACCATCGTAGCCTCGATGCTGTAAAGAAAAATTAGAAATTTTTCGATGGTATGTATAGCTTATGGTAGTTAAGTTATTTGCCCCTTGGTGCTCCCTTCAAGGTCTCAGGTTCGAAACTTACCTGTGACATACTCCTTCGATGTCTCCGGTGCCTGGCCTAGGGACAGGCGTGGTTACCTTGTTTCAAAAAGTTATTTGCCCCTTGTTACCTCTAGCCATGAATGGCAGTTTTAAGTTTTAACTATAACTATGAAACTCTAACAATGTTGTTCACTCTGTACCGCTCGGCTTTGATGTAAAACTCGTTCCTCTATCCCTCTTTGCATGCGATTGATCATCTTGCAGGCCCGAGAATTGTAATAACAAAAAGGTATGAATTTTCTTTACTTCTTTTATTTTAAATTAATAGATTCAGTAATAACTAATAACTTAAGTAGAAGATGACTGTACATTTTTCCTTGGTTAATTAAGGTGGAACTGGAACATAGCTTGACCATTTGGAGTGAGATTCCTGGTTCGTACATTGTTCCTTTCAAATACCTGGTGGAGTGAGATTCTCCTCAAGGAAGAATATTGGCAAGAATTCTAACACTTGCAAAAGCGTCAATTTGGAGTTTAGGCATCAACTCCATTTCGTAAACTGTCACTGCTGCTTTTTCTACATAAAGGTAGACTCCTTAAATATATGTTTGTCTATGCTCTAAATACTCATTAATACACTATTATGTACTATTAATATAGTATTATGTATTATTAATACAATACTACTATTAATATCAATGATTATGGTTGCTAATTTTTTTAAAAGTGACTATATTTGTAATTATTATATGAATTTGACTAATCTCGTAAACTTCCTTTTTTTTTTTTTTTTTTTGTATATATCCGTAAGTGTCTGGGCCGGCTTACCGCTTACGTGCATCTTGACTATTCTTACGAGACAAACTATCTGACTCTACAACATTTGGTTGTCAAGGAAATCCGTAGGAAATAAATTCCGTGGCCATCATCAACACATAACCTTTTGGTTCCTTAAGATTCTCTTGACCACTAGGTCAACTCAACTCATGTTGGTTTTTGTATGGTATTTAGATAGATGCTCTTTGTATTGAACAACCATCTCCTCCCCCCACTGAATTTTCTTTCTGAAGCTTCAGTTGACTCATCTATTTATTTGCTTCCTATCAAGTCTGATGATTTCAATTTTGGAGCTAGTTTCCTCTGGATATATCTCAATGATTCCATGATGACTACCAGACAGTTGCAGGCTTAAACAAAATTTCTGTTATAGTTGTCTAAATTCTAGCCTGAAGATCTTACATCATTAGATTCTATATTTCTCTCTAGACCTCGGTGTTTAAGGTCTCTTGTAATTATTCACTAGGTTTATCTTACATGATTGGAGGCCTTTTTTTGTGGGCAGTTTGGTTTTTGTATGCTCTTTTTGTATTCTCTTTCATTCTAATGCTTGGTTTATTATCGAAAACATAAGGCAGATCTTCCTAAAAATTACCAGAAAAGCTTGTAGTGCAACTATCATACAATTACCTATTAACTTATATTGAGAAAATTACTAAAAGTCCCTCTCGTTAGAATATGAATCATTCTCATCTATCACCATTTTTATGTGTGCTATTGATATTATTTTTTTTTTCCAGCAAGTGATTCTCTAATATGCCATTTTCCCCCCCATTTATTAAGGTACTTCAAACTGATAATGGCTCGTAAAGAAGAAAAAAAAAACTAGAAAAAGTACATACGTATTATGAAACTATTCATACGTACAACAAATCAGAATTTTGGCGAGTTGCTTGTCGATCTGTTCGTTCTGTACTGGATGGCTCAAACTAGGATCCGGAGGTTTTCTCAGGTGCAGAGATTCATTCATACACTTCTTCACCGATGGTATTTATTGATATGTTTCTCTGTATAACTTAATTCTTACGAAATTTTACTAAATGTTTAACCCTCTAGGGAAGCCATTGAAGATATGGTGACTATTTGCTCGAGCCTGCCATTTTACAGGTATCATCAACTTAACAAGCTTGAACCTTCTATTAAGTCTTTTGGGTGAAACCAAAAACAAATTGATATGAGGGTTTATGCTCATAGTGAAGAATATCAGTCAAAGGTTATGGTTTATTAACAAGCTTGAATCTTCTGGCAATACTTATGGTCCTGGATGAATTTAAGCTATTGTATGGATGAAGATGAACATATGGTATTGTCAAGGGTACATATTTTTTTTTGTAACCGTAAGTGTTCAGGCCAATTCATGCATATCAAAGTTTTTTTTTGAGATTACAACAATTCAAAGTAGGGGGATTTGAACCCATAACCTCTTAGTCATTGAGCATATACTAATGCCGTTGAGCAACTGCTCACGTTGGTCGCACAAAAAGTATTAGTTTATCATGTAGCATGAATAATGTACATAGTATGTCAAAAATACAATTATTTGGAATATAGTGTATTGTAATAAACTTGTATCTGATCTCATATCTGATTCAGTTTGAGATTCTTTTTTTTTTTGCTATTGGTTCACTTGTCTGTTGTGATCTAAAGCCTTTGATCATATGTTTGCTTCTGTTGTATGTACCAACTCAAGTATATGTGCTAAATGAGCGTTGGCTTGGCTTGAGTACAACTTTATGATGCCTTAGATTCTTTTTTTCTTTTTTTTTTTAAGTTGGAAAATCGGAGCTTCGCTGTCCTATATCTGGGATACCAGTGATCCGTCTCTAGACTGTGACACCGAGATACTTTGAAGGATATTCTAGTTTAAACGTTTTTTAGTGGTCTCAAATCAAGGATCTCTTAAAAAAGCATGTCTTGAAGTTTTTAGCTTCAACGACTGAGTTGCCTTATGGGGACATGATGCTTTAGATTCTTGATGTTTCCATGTAATTGGTTTGCATTTCCGGATCCTGTATATATAACCCACTTTTTAATGTTGTTTTGAAAGTTACACTTCATTGATTGCCATATATATATATATATATATATAATTAATAATTATAATTTAAAATTAACGGTATAAATGACATTTAGGAAGGTGTAAATGGATACTCTCTAATTTTTAAGGTGTGTTTGGGTCACCGGTTATATTATTGTAGACGATGGGTTATTATAAACGTTGAATTATTATATATGGTGGATTATAATAAATGGTGTTTGAGGTGCAAATTATAATAAGAGAAGTTATAATAAACGATATTTGGAGTGCGGGTTATGATAGTGAGAATTATGATAAACGGTGTTTCATGTTTGAGGTGTAGGTTATTATAAGGAAGGTTACGACTTTTTCTCATTTAAATTAAAAAAAATATTAAAAAAATAAAATAAAATGTTATTGTTAAATTTAAATAATGGAAACGACTTTTCAAAAAAAAAAAATAATAATGAAAACGAATATATTTTTTAATTAGTGAATTTTTTCATATTTTCTTTCACACATTTTATGTGGGTTTATTTTATATTCAAAATTAATAGGGAATTTAGTGAAAGCAAACTATAATTTTAATCTATATTACTTAATTTTTATTTTCTTTTTCCAATCACTAAACTATAATCTTGAATTAATTCATTTAAAAAAAAAGGTGAGTAGTTTTTGCAAAGTGAATCAATTTGAATCAAATATAATTTCAATTAAGATTTTATTTTTCTAATTCTGGTGGAGTTTTCACAACCGTGGCAATAAGGTAAAAAATCTTCCCCAATTCACAAATGTATAACTGTAGACCAAAGAATGTCCCAGTAAAAAATAATTTTCACCTTCTAGAATTTCTTCTTCCCCTCCCTCCACAACTTGAAAAAATTATAGCAATTAAGCTTTCTATTTTTATTATTATTATTATTATTATTTTTATATATATATATAAAATAAAACAACATTTGTTTTTTTATTTTTTAAACAAAAATAATGGTAGTATGTAATTATTGTTGGTAAAATACTCGCTAGCACAAAACTTGCCAAACCATAAGAGAAATGGGATCATAGATAAAAGTATCAACCTACAAAAGATAGGCCGGAGGGTGAGTCGACCCATCGGGGGTCGACTTAGCGACGAGCCGACCTCACGGAAGTCGACCAAGCAACAAACCGTTCCCATAGAGGTCGGCCAAACGATGAGCCGACTTCAAGGGTTGGCCAAACAACAAGTGGACCCGTGGAGGCCGGCCCCCGAGGGTCAGACAAGCGACGGGTTGACCCATGGGAGTCGGCCGAACGATAAGCTGACCCCAGTTGGCCCTTGAAATAAATTCAGTTGCCTTATATTATGTTTCTTGAAATAAATTCGGTTGTCTTATATTATGTCTCTTGAAATAAATTCGGTTGCCTCGGATTATATCTATTGAATTAAGTTCGGTCGCCTCAAATTATGTCCCTTGCCTCGCATATAGTCCTTTAAAATAATATTGGTTGGCTCGAATATATACAGTGTCTTGAAATAATATTTGTTACCTCAGATTATTAATTAGTCTCTCAAATATAGTCCATTGAAATAAAATTGGTTGCCTCGGATATAACCCGAATTTTTAAGAGCCGTTACATCTTAAATTACCCGTGATTTCAATCCTTAATTAAATAACCTAGATTTGGAAAATTTATTTAGCGAGCCAACCCATAGTTTACCCGTTATAAGTTTATCTTTGCGATTTTCTTCCCTCGAAACCAATTATTATCTGCAATTTTTTTCCTTTGTTCACACTAATGATTTCATCTTCGAGAAGAATCGCGAGGTAACAACGATAAACCCTAATTCCTTTTTGTTTTTTTTTACTCGGTCGATTCATTTTTCTCAGCCGTTACTAATTTGCCCTTTTGGATTAGTTTTTTTTCTTCTTCTTTTCATCTTGGTTTATAGAAAATATTATAAAATTCTTAAGTTTAGTGATTTATAATTAAGTTAGGTTATATGTCTCATTTTTTTCTCGGGTTACTAGCGAGCCTCCCTTCATCGTTTTCTCCCGATGCTCCACATCGTGTCGGACATTCCCATCGATTTCTGCCGAACATTCACATCGTTCTTCTGGCGAAAATCTCAAATCGATTTTTGCCAAAAATCTCAAATCGATTTCTGCCCGAAAATCAGGTTTTCTACCCAATATTCCAAATCGATTTCTGCCGTTCAGATATGTTCTTTGTAATAATATTTGTATCGAACATAATCCCTTAAATAATATCGGTTGCCTCGAATTTGCCCCTTAAAATAATATCGGTTGCCTCAGATTTTCTCCTTAAAATAATATTGATGCCTCGTATTTAGTTCTTAAAATAATATCGGTTGGCTCGTATATAGTCCATTGAAATAATATCGGTTGCATCTAATTATTAGTCCATCGAAATAGCCTATGTTGTTTTAGATATAGTCTTTTGAAATAATATCGATTGTGTCCGATATAGTTCATTGAAATAAAATCGGGTGTTTTGGATATAGTCCTTGAAATAATATCGGTTAGTTCAAACATAATCCCTTGAAATAATATCGATTGTCTATTAAAATAATTTCGGTTGTCTCGATTTATTAGTTTCTTAAAACAATATTGGTTTCATCGAATTATTATTTCATTGATATAATATCGGTTGTGTCATATATAGTCCTTAAAATAATATCAATGACTTCAAATTAGTAGTCTCTTTAACTTATATCGGTTACCTTGGAAATAGTCAATTAAATAAAAATTATACTAGAATAACTTAAATTTGTGAGGTGTTTGAATGAAATTTTGGATGAAAAATTAGTTTGAGAAATTATTTGAATAATTAAAAATTGAGAATTATAGTAAAAGAACTTCTTAAGATTTTATTTAAAAAACTCCTTTAACTTGTTTGGATGGTTCAATCACTAAACCGAACATTTAGTTTCAAAACTTCAAATATGGATGGTCCAAATAACCTCGCTACCTAATTAATGATAAAAAATAACAAACTCATTTTAAAAACTCGTTCTTTATTCAAACTTCAAACTAAAAAAATAAAAAAGGTCTTCCATACATAAATTATGGCATGATTCTTCTTCTTGGGTTCTTAGGAATGAGAAGAACAGAAGAATTCTGGGAATGGCTGGAGTTTATGGAGATGACTTTGGGTTGCAAAAAGGAAAAGGGTAAACAAAAATGATGTAGATGAAAATTTGTTCCATTTTGAATTTTGAATAAAACTTTATTCATTAATAGGTAGTCCAAAGTTAAGACATATGTGGCACGATGTGACAGACTTTTTAACAAAAAAATATATTTTGTTTGTAAAAAGTAAAATTATGTAGCTTACATCATGCTACGTAATTTTTATTTTTAAGGAGTAATATTCCTCTACATATGAATGTGTAGAGGGGTTCTACTTTTTACTTAGGTGGCACTATTGGAGTCACAAAAAATTGTATATATTTTGATATTTTTATTTATGAAATAATTTTTTGTGGCATAAAATGATGTCATCTAAGCAAAATATAGAGCTCCTCTACACATTCATGTGCAGAGGAGTTTTACTCATTCTTGAACATGTACTATCAATTTATCCATGAGTATCTAAGTTTTTTTCTTGAATTTTTTATTGTTTTTTTCTTGCCAACTCATCAAATATTAAATTATGGTAACTTTTTTTCTTACTCCAATACTAGTTATAAGTTTTTGCTAAAATTGGAAGACTAAAATTGAATTTTTGATAATTAAGAGACCAAAATGACACAAATGTGATACTTGAGATACCAAAATGGAATATATGTATTTTAGCCAAAAAGTTGTGTAGATTACTATTCCCCCAAAATTTAATATTAAAAAAACAGAAATTAGTGAAAGAAATAAAACCGGTTCAACGGAACCGGAAGGAGGAACCCTAGGGTTTTGTCAATGGCCGCTATATATATATATACACTTTTAGCAGCCATTGATCCCAGAAGGAACGAAGAGACTGAAGAACAACCGAAGCGGCGCGCAGAGAGAAGAAGAAAGGTTCGTTTCAATTGTAATTTGGATTCTTTGTATGACCTTATCTTGATCTCCATATCTCGAAAACTGTACAATGTTGGATTAGGGTTTGTAGCTCCTCATTTACCAGTCCTGTTCAAGCTGTTTAGAGGAATTGTTGGATTTTTTCGCTTCTAAATCTTTTAGGAATTCCATGAATTATGGCAGTAACGTTTCAGCTTGTGGTTTTAATTCGAGGGATTTGGTTATCTTTTTCAATCGTTTTCGCTTAGGGTTTTGTTTACGGAAGTTTTGTGTTCGTATAAACCCTAGATAGGTAAATAGTACGAATTAAGTTTGATGTATTTGTACCCGTTTGTTAAATGGAACTTATCTGGATCAATATTACACAACCATCATGGTCCGATTCAATTGGTCAAAGAGAGCTTGGATGCATAAGGTGATGGGTTCAATCCATAGTGGTCATCTACCGGAATTAATCTCCTACAAGTTTTCTTGGCATCCAAATGTTGTAGGGTCAGTCGGTATGTCTCATGACACTAATTTAAGTGTGCAAAAGTAGGCCCGGACAGTCATGGATATCAAAAAAACTAAAAGATATTACTCATCTACCAAGTTTGTATTTTGTGACAATACAGAATATGGGTGAAGTTTTTGTTTTTTGTGTTTGAATTTGCTATTTCTTATGATTGAGCAGGTAAGGGATGAAGCATAACAATGTGATCCCTAGTTCTCACTTTAGGAAGCATTGGCAGAATTATGTTAGAACTTGGTTCAACCAACCGGCTCGGAAAACAAGGAGAAGGAATGGTGAGTATCTCGGTTTTGTGCTAGTTCAACTATGGTTATATTTTTGTATTGTATATTCTAACTGATTTTGGAGTGTCTGGTGTAAATTGTCTCTAGCTCGTCAGGCGAAGGCTGTGAAAGCTTTCCCTCGCCCTACTGCTGGACCGCTTCGACCTATTGTTCATGGACAGACATTGAAGTATAACATGAAAGTGAGGGCTGGTAGAGGTTTCTCCTTGGAAGAATTGAAGGTGGGATTATTTTTCAGCTTTTTTTAAAATGAAGTATATCATGTTTTTCAATTATTAAACCGAATTTGTTATTCAACTCATGTATGCTCTAGATAATAAATTCAAATCATTCTTCAGATTTATGCTTTTTGAGATGATTGTTAATTTTTTCATTTACCAGGCAGCTGGCATTCCAAAGAAATATGCACCAACAATTGGCATTGCAGTTGATCATCGCCGTAGAAACTCCTCCTTGGAAGGTCTTCAAGCTAATGTGCAGAGGTTGAAGACTTACAAGGCCAAGGTGGTTGTTTTCCCACGACGTGCTCGCAAGTTTAAGGTAACACTTTCGAGTTCCAAATACCAAAACTATACTTTCGAGTTCCAAATACCAAAACAATACATTTCTGTTGATGGGACTGCCTTGATCGCTGATCATTTATATTTCTGTTGATGTAGGCTGGTGATTCTACACCTGAGGAACTGGCAACTGCTACCCAGGTCCAAGGCCCTTACATGTCTATTGCACGAGAGAAGCCATCAGTTGAGCTTGTGAAGGTCTCAGAAGAGATGAAATCCTTCAAGGCCTATGACAAGCTTCGTATTGAACGAACAAATGCTCGCCATGTCGGCGCTCGGTTGAAGAGGGCTGCTGAGGCGGAGAAGGAAGAGAAGAAGTAAATGGTTCCAAGCTTGACTTGTGCGCCCATATGTTTTGAATGAAAAATCAAGTTTGCAGTGTTTCGCCATTTAAATTTAGTATCTTTTTTCCTTACTTTATCTGTGCAAACCTGAGTTTTGAGTTCAATTTTGAAATGGTTAGAGATTTATTTTTATGATGCAAATGAAACATACTTTCGTTATTCATGCATTATTATTGATATTATATTTGGTGGCTATGATGCACCTTAAATGATTGAAATGTACTAATAGTTCCTATGTTTTGTGTTGGCTATATTTTCATTTTTAACTATTTACTTTATAGTTGCAGGAATGTAATATCTTCAAAAGATGTGTGATTTGCTGATATACGATTGATCATCTACTTAAGAATTAATTTTTTACTATATTTGATATTTAAATGTTGTAGGGTCAAATAATATATTTTGTGTCATTAGTTGAGGTGTGTGCAAGCTTATTTGGACAATCATAATAAATAAATAAAACCAATATCTCAATGCTTGGTTTTGATGTTTTTTTTTTCTTTTAAAATTTATTTAAAGCTTAGACTAGCCTTTAGTAGTAATTTAATTTAAATTACGGATTCAATCTTAAAAATTAATATTTGACTCTCATATTATTTGAGAACCATATTGTTATATTATTTGAGAACCATATCATAGGTAAAAAAAAAATAAAAAAAATAAAAAAGAAAACAAAGAGCCTTGAAGGTTAATTTTTTGAGCCTAAAATTGAAAAGATATTACATTAGTTAGCCAAGTTATAATTTACAAAACATTGTGGCCGCAGAGACATTAACGATAGAGACCCCAACACGCAATTGCAAAAGCTATAATTTGGTGTAAAAAGAAGCGAAAATCCAAGCAACAGTAATATTACTTGGGGATGATAGCTTCAACAGCTCTGCCGCCATGGCAGCCACCGCTCCAAGGTCCGTTCAGGCTGAGGAGGATGAGCAGCCCCTTAATAATCCCTTTCCGGAGAAGCGTAGGATTCGTTCAGGCATACCGTCGCGACGGCGGCAACGGCAACGGCGATGCTTTCGGCAAAGCCTGGAACAAAGTATGGCGAGGCGCCAACGATGGTTTCGAGAGATTCGTGTTTGAGGCGAGGAAGACTGCGGAGCGCCTCGACAGGGAGTACTCTGTGTCGCGCCGTGTTACTTCTGTTGCCGAATCGGCGGCCGACCGGGCGCGCGAGATCGATAGGGAGTTTGGAATTGGATTGCGTTGGCGGAATTTTACTTTGGATTTTAGCAGAAACTGGCCTAGGGTTTGTGTTGCCGTAATTTTTGCTTTGGATTGATTTGTGTGTGTTCGTGATTGTGAAATGAATTTTGTGTAGATAGGGTTTGGTTAGTTAATATCGATTGTAGAAACGAGGTTTAGGAATTGCTTGTTCATATTAATCCGGTATAAGATTGGTGTTAGGATCCCGCTATTGTCGATAAACATTTATATGATAGGTGGATTACTCATATCATCAACAATTAATTTTGGGATAGATATTCATTTTATCTAACATGGTAGTAGGAGTTCCTCAGTCGTTTATTTCTTAATTAAAATTGAATTTTACTTATAGGACATTTTTCAAGTTGCTAAACACAAATGAGGGAAAGTATTGGTTGATGTAATTAAATTTATCTTAACCCACGAGCATTTGGTGATTTAACATAATTCAACAATTAGCAAAGGAGTGTCAATGCTTGATTGATGTCAGGTTTAGGAATTGCATGCAAGATTAGTTCTTAATTAATCAAGCAGGTTTAGGAATTGCGTGCGAGATTAGTTCTTAAGTAATCCTCTATAAGATTGGCAGTCAATTCGAGTGTCAATGCTTGATGTCTTGATATTTATTATCTACTAGTTTCCACTGAAGTACGAAAGAAATTACCGTGTTTTCTTTTTTTTGATACACTAATATTGGAGGAAGGGGGAGTCGAACCTGTAACCTCATGGTTACTAGGTCATACAATATGCCGGTAGAGCTATATAATTGTTGGCAATTCACCGTCTTTTCTTTTGTTTGAATGTGTGTAATATTGGGTGTTCTTGGCTTTAAAATTTCTATTGAATTTTCTGTTTTCTTATCTATTTTGTTATCTAATTTCAGTGCCATTCCTTATCATTCACTCTTATTTCCATTGATATGTGCAGTATCGGAGGCAACTCAATGAATTTATGGACACCCCTATAGGAAAAAGTTTTGTGGTACGTGGTTAAGCTTTTATTTTAGATATGTCCTTGTTATTAAGAATCTTGGTGCCATGGTGGTCTCTGTTTAACTTAAGTTTTCTCTTAGAGTGGCAATAATATGGCATCACTGCACTTAATTTATAAGTTAAGAGCAATGGCCCGTGTGGCGCATTTTCTTGGATATCAATGAAAATGAGTCCAGTGAAACTGTGAAAGTCATGTTTACGCTGCGCAAAAAAAAAAATCTGCAGTATTCTCCTACTCAAAATGCTTTTGCTTTCCTTTATAGTTTAAACTTATTTGATTTGTTTTAGTCATTAGTTCCAAAAGATGCCAGTGGAGATCAAATCTAAATCCAAGGACATATATTTTATGTTACATTAGCTAAATGGTATACCTATCATTTTCCCTAGGTTTAGCATATGTTAATATGCATTGTGTATGTTTTAGGAATTGCTTGTAATAACCGACTCTAAGTTATACTATATATTCAGTATATTAACCTAGAAAGATGTACAAAGGTGGACATGTGGTTCTGTAGTTACTAGAAGGTAAATACGTTTACTAGAATCTGAGCAAATAGAAAATGGTGGGTCTTCTCTATTTTTTAAAACGAACTTTCATCTTATGAGTGCCATGGATTTTACTGTCTTTAGGAAACCAGTCTTTTTGTATTAGCCTAGTTGATATTGCATGGGGTTTCTTGATTAAGTTGGAAAATAAATGGAAATTTGCTTCTTTTCTATATTAGATTCTATTTCAATTTCTTTGGTTGGAACAAATACTGCTATAACTAACCAATAACCATCCAATGTTAGCCTAATGGTCAAAGGGGCTTTCGAGAACTAAGAGAATCAGTTCAATCCATGGTATCCACTTACCTAAGTATTAATGTCTTACTTGTTTCCTTGACGCCACTTGTAGTAGGGTCTGATAATTGTTTCGTGAGATTAGTCGAGATGCGTATATGGATTATAAAAAAAAAAAAAAACAAATACGGCAAGTACTTCTTTAGTGTCCATTGAAAATCAAGTTCTTCAAAAAGTTTTGTTGAAGCAAGGAACTTTTTGAGTGGAGAAATTCTCAAATCATAATGGAGCATGTGGAAATCAGTCAATCACTGTCTAGCGATAGATGTTTGAGGAATTTTTGGGTAACTTCATAAGTTGAGGCGTTAGGAAGAATTTGGATAGTTTTTGTCTTGGGTGGAAATAAGGAAGAGAATTTTTGAGTTTGCTTGAATGGATTGGGATCATGCCATAGTTGTGATAAGACTTCAGCCAACAAGAGCACTGGGCTGCATCAATGTATGCCCATTGACTATAGGTCATGAGTTCGAATCTTCCATCCCCTTGAATTTAAAAAAGTTGTGATAAGACTTCATTTCCACTGAAATTAGTTTTCCTTCCTTGTGGAAGTTAATTCATGGAGATTAGTTTTTTCATAGGTCTTGCCATGCTCAAACCTCTTTGTCGTTTGCAAACGTCTGTCTCCACAACCATGTTTTGTGGCCATCTCAGGTATCCATCAGCATTCCTCATCGTTTTCGTCCCTCATTGTCACTCCGGACCGGAGTCTCCGGTAGGTCCAAAGCTGGGAGAATTAAACCCCAGACTAATCAGTTTGATTCTTCTTTTGCAAAAACCGAGTAGTTCGATTTCGTTCTCAATTGGGTCCCACAACCGAACGGATGTTCAGCTCCTAAAGAAATAGCTAGCTATTATGGTATTGTCAATGTTATTATAGTTGTAAGTTACTACCACAATGACACTACAAAATAATACATAAATGAGTCAATGACCTACATCATTGGAGTTTCTCGTTTTTAAAGGTTGTAAAGTTAGGTGGTTATTCTATGGAATTAGTTATGTAATTTGATTTGAGAACTGTAGTTACGAAGTTTAAATTGTACATTTAGAATATAAGTTAGTTTTTTATATATATATATTGAATTGATTTGTTCTGGTGTATATTTAGAATATAAGTTAGTTAGTTATATTGAATCGATTTGTTCTGGTAGTTGATACCTACTTGTTCAGATTCTGTGATGTGTACGTCATAGGCAGTCAATTGGAATTATTTTTACATTCTATACGAGGGATTTAACCATCATGGGTTTGGTGATCCAAGAGTCTCATGAATCCAAGAGGTTATGAGTTTAATCCTTAGTGATCACCGATTTAGAAAATCATTTCTTATGGGGTTTTTTGACATTGGATCATGTGGTATGTCTCTTAAGAATAATCGAGGTGTGAGTAAGCTGGAGCCCTGGGCTAGACACTTACAAAACAAATTCAATATGAGGGATTTTGGTTTTTGAGAGCGCTTTTGCAACTGTGTGAAATCAGCTTCTTGTTTATTATTTGTCAGAAAAAGAGCAGAAAATTGGAGTACTACCAAATAGAACTGTAGTTAGGTGCCCATAATAATTGCTAGACAAATTTATAGCTGCTGTATCTAAAGATAAACAAACATAATTGTTACAAAAACTCATTAGAATTATACTAGGACATAGACATCCAAATAGAGTTTCAAGATATTGAAGTTTTCTGTGATTTCAGATTAAAGACACTGAATGAGTTTAAATTGTATGCATTTTCTTGTAGACAATATTCTTCCTTTGGTTTGCATTGTCTGGATGGCTTTTCCGGTTCTTGATATTTGCAACATGGGTACTACCATTTGCCGGCCCGCTGCTCATTGGGACTTTTGCCAATAGTCTTATAATGAAGGTACCATGTCTCATCCTTGTTGTAGTATGCGTGAGATTGTGCATTATAATTATTAATATCTTATCAGCTTTCTGAGACGATTTTGCTAGTTTATAGTTAGAAGTTGTGCAACCTCCCCAAGAGGTGGCACAAGTGGTTGAAGACTTGGGCTTTGAAGGTGTGCTCCCCTCAAGATCCCATGTTCGAAACTCACCTGTGACATTAATTTGTAGACACCTCCCGTGTCTCCATTCCTTCGATGTCTCCTGATGCCTGATCTAGGGACGGGCGTGGTTACCCGGGGTATAGTGGCGCGAAGTTTCGATTTTCTGGTTTAATAAAAAAAAAAAATTGTGCAATCAATTAAAACTAATCTTGTTAAAGATTCTTCCTGATATATGACTGGAATTAATGATTTTTTAAAAGTTTAGAAAGGGGGAATCTTGTTGAAGATTATGAGTTCAGTCCACAATCTATTTAAAAATTATTTTCGTATGAGTTACTTGACAACACATTATAGAGCCTGATGGTTGTCTTGTTAGAATAGTCGAGGTGAGCGTAAGCTATCCCATACCTTCACAAAAAAAAAAAAAAAAGTTTAGCAACTATCGTTGTAATCATAATTTTTTTTTTTGCTGTATAAATACTTCATCTAAAGCATGTTTCAATAACTTTACAGGGTACTTGTCCTGCCTGTAAGAGGGAATTTGCTGGGTACAAGAACCAAATTATTTCATGTACAGGCTGTGGAAACATAGTGTGGCAGCCTAAAGGCAAAGGGGAATACAATTCAAGAAATGGTAGCTCTGGTTCTAAGTCACAGCCCAATGTTATTGATGTCGAGTTTGAGGAGAAATGACGAGGTTGGAAGGGATGCTGATTTCGCTCGACCTTTATCTATAGTGCACACGGATACTGAATCGAAGAAAGAGTTACCGAGGACCATAGATTGAACTTGTTGAGGTTCTGTGTTGAATTACGACATTATCCATGCTCTCTTCTCCTAGTTTTGCAGCATTTGTTTGTAGTTTCAATACATATAAATGGGAAGTCCATGTAAAGTACTTGAAAGATATTATCCTCGCTTATTTTTTAGCTATAGAAATGGTCCTTTTTTTTAAGTGAAATGTGAAATTGGAAGTAAATGAAAAACTAACAATGACAGTTGTACAAGTAAAAAATAAAATAAAATAACCCTCTCTTGACAAAAAGATTATGAACTTAGACTAGATCAAATTTGATGACATAGATGAACTTTTTGGAGCATGAATAGATTTTATTTTATTTTATTTTTTTAATATGATAATTTAAGAGTTGGTTGTGAAGTCCACTTATGATGTTGTCATGTTGCTATACCCCTCCCTTTAGCCTGAACACACTCTTCACATAGCGATACCAAATACCACATTGGCTTAACCATCATGAAGTAGTCTTGTAGTCCAGAAGTTTTTAAGAATTGAGAGGCGAGGAGTTTAATTTATGGTGGTCATCTATCTAGAAATATATGTCTCGTATCGAAAGAGTCGATCATCTGATGGTTTCATTGTTTGGTGGTAATCTAGTTCAATACCATGGTTATATGTTCGATTTCGAGAATCGATATTTAACTCTTATTTGAAAGCAATAGTATTCTCTTTGTAAAGGTGGTATGTCTGTGACACAAGTATAAAAAAAACCCAAAAAAACCTTACAAGATTCAATTCTATCATTTCGCCCGTCCCTAGCAAGAACATACATAATTAGCATAGGGTTGATACCA